>JAPDOI010000732.1:0-294280 GCA_029168955.1 Aplectana chamaeleonis
CCACATGGGTCCCACACACTTTCTACGGCGTCCTGCGCACTCCCATATGGGTCCCACACACTTTCTACGGCGTCCTGCGCACTCCCATCTGGGGCTCATCCACTTTCTACGGCATCCGGCGCACTCCCATATGGGTCCCACACACATTCTACGGCGTCCTGCGCACTCCCATATGGGTCCCACACACTTTCTACGGCGTCCTGCGCACTCCCATATGGGTCCCACACACTTTCTACGGCGTCCTGCGCACTCCCATATGGGTCCCACACACTTTCTACGGCGTCCTGCGCACTCCCATATGGGTCCCACACACTTTCTACGGCGTCCTGCGCACTCCCATATGGGTCCCACACACTTTCTACTGCGTCCTGCGCACTCCCATATGGGTCCCACGCACTTTATACGGCGTCCTGCGCACTCCCATATGGGTCCCACGCACTTTATACGGCGTCCTGCGCACTCCCATATTGGTCCCACACACTTTCTACGGCGTCCTGCGCACTCCCATATGGGTCCCACACACTTTCTACGGCGTCCTGCGCACTCCCATATGGGTCCCACACACTTTCTACGGCGTCCTGCGCACTCCCATATGGGTCCCACACACTTTCTACGGCGTCCTGCGCACTCCCATATGGGTCCCACACACTTTCTACGGCGTCCTGCGCACTCCCATATGGGTCCCACACACTTTCTACGGCGTCCTGCGCACTCCCATATGGGTCCCACACACTTTCTACGGCGTCCGGCGAACTCCCATATGGGTCCCACACACTTTCTACGGCGTCCTGCGCACTCCCATATGGGTCCCACACACATTCTACGGCGTCCTGCGCACTCCCATATGGGTCCCACACACTTTCTACGGCGTCCTGCGCACTCCCATATGGGTCCCACACACTTTCTACGGCGTCCTGCGCACTCCCATATGGGTCCCACACACTTTCTACGGCGTCCTGCGCACTCCCATATGGGTCCCACACACTTTCTACGGCGTCCTGCGCACTCCCATATGGGTCCCACTCACTTTCTACGGCGTCCTGCGCACTCCCATATGGGTCCACGCACTTTCTACGGCGTCTTGCGCGCTCCCATATGGGTCCCACACACTTTCTACGGCTTCCTGCGCACTCCCATATGGGTCCCACACACATTCTACGGCGTCCTGCGCACTCCCATATGGGTCCCACACACTTTCTACGGCGTCCTGCGCACTCCCATATGGGTCCCACACACTTTCTACGGCGTCCTGCGCACTCCCATATGGGTCCCACACACTTTCTACGGCGTCCTGCGCACTCCCATATGGGTCCCACACACTTTCTACGGCGTCCTGCGCACTCCCATATGGGTCCCACACACTTTCTACGGCGTCCTGCGCACTCCCATATGGGTCCCACACACTTTCTACGGCGTCCTGCGCACTCCCATATGGGTCCCACATACTTTGTACGGCGTCCTGCGCACTCCCATATGGGTCCCACACACTTACTACGGCGTCCTGCGCACTCCCATATGGGTCCCTCCTGCGCACTCCCATATGGGTCCCACACACATTCTACGGCGTCCTGCGCACTCCCATATGGGTCCATGCACTTTCTACGGCGTCCTGCGCACTCCCATATGGGTCCCACACACTTTCTACGGCGTCCTGCGCACTCCCATATGGGTCCCACACACTTTCTACGGCGTCCTGCGCACTCCCATATGGGTCCCACACACTTTCTACGGCGTCCTGCGCACTCCCATATGGGTCCCACACACTTTCTACGGCGTCCGGCGCACTCCCATATGGGTCCCACACACTTTCCACGGCGTCCTGCGCACTCCCATATGGGTCCCATTCACTTTCTACGGCGTCCGGCGCACTCCCATATGGGTCCCACTCACTTTCTGCGGCGTCCGGCGCACTCCCATATGGGTCCCACTCACTTTCTACGGCGTCCTGCGCACTCCCATATGGGTCCCACACACTTTCTACGGCGTCCTGCGCACTCCCATATGGGTCCCACACACTTTCTACGGCGTCCTGCGCACTCCCATATGGGTCCCACACACTTTCTACGGCGTCCTGCGCACTCCCATATGGGTCCCACACACTTTCTACGGCGTCCGCCGCCCTCCCATATGGGTCCCCCACACTTTCTACGGCGTCCTGCGCACTCCCATATGGGTCCCACACACTTTCTACGGCGTCCTGCGCACTCCCATATGGGTCCCACACACTTTCTACGGCGTCCGGCGCACTCCCATATGGGTCCCACACACTTTCTACGGCGTCCTGCGCACTCCCATATGGGTCCCACACACTTTCTACGGCGTCCTGCGCACTCCCATATGGGTCCCACACACTTTCTACGGCGTCCTGCGCACTCCCATATGGGTCCCACACACTTTCTACTGCGTCCTGCGCACTCCCATACGGGTCCCACCCACTTTCTACGGCGTCCTGCGCACTCCCATATGGGTCCCACACACTTTCTACGGCGTCCTGCGCACTCCCATATGGGTCCCACACACTTTCTACGGCGTCCTGCGCACTCCCATATGGGTCCCACACACTTTCTACGGCGTCCTGCGCACTCCCATATGGGTCCCACACACTTTCTACGGCGTCCTGCGCACTCCCATATGGGTCCCACACACTTTCTACGGCGTCCTGCGCACTCCCATATGGGTCCCACACACATTCTACGGCGTCCTGCGCACTCCCATATGGGTCCCACACACTTTCTACGGCGTCCTGCGCACTCCCATATGGGTCCCACACACTTTCTACGGCGTCCTGCGCACTCCCATATGGGTCCCACACACTTTCTACGGCGTCCTGCGCACTCCCATATGGGTCCCACACACTTTCTACGGCGTCCGGCGAACTCCCATATGGGTCCCACACACTTTCTACGGCGTCCTGCGCACTCCCATATGGGTCCCACACACTTTCTACGGCGTCCTGCGCACTCCCATATGGGTCCCACACACTTTCTACGGCGTCCTGCGCACTCCCATATGGGTCCCACACACTTTCTACGGCGTCCTGCGCACTCCCATATGGGTCCCACACACTTTCTACGGCGTCCTGCGCACTCCCATATGGGTCCCACACACTTTCTACGGCGTCCTGCGCACTCCCATATGGGTCCCACACACTTTCTACGGCGTCCTGCGCACTCCCATATGGGTCCCACACACATTCTACGGCGTCCTGCGCACTCCCATATGGGTCCCACACACTTTCTACGGCGTCCTGCGCACTCCCATATGGGTCCCACACACTTTCTACGGCGTCCTGCGCACTCCCATATGGGTCCCATGCACTTTCTACGGCGTCCTGCGCACTCCCATATGGGTCCCACACACTTTCTACGGCGTCCTGCGCACTCCCATATGGGTCCCACACACTTTCTACGGCGTCCTGCGCACTCCCATATGGGTCCCACACACTTTCTACGGCGTCCTGCGCACTCCCATATGGGTCCCACACACTTTCTACGGCGTCCTGCGCACTCTCATATGGGTCCCACACACTTTCTATGGCGTCCAGCGCACTCCCATATGGGTCCCACACACTTTCTACGGCGTCCTGCGCACTCCCATATGGGTCCCACACACTTTCTACGGCGTCCAGCGCACTCCCATATGGTTCCCACACACTTTCTACGGCGTCCTGCGCACTCCCATATGGGTCCCACACACTTTCTACGGCGTCCTGCGCACTCCCATATGGGTCCCACACACTTTCTACGGCGTCCTGCGCACTCCCATATGGGTCCCACACACTTTCTACGGCGTCCTGCGCACTCCCATATGGGTCCCACACACTTTCTACGGCGTCCTGCGCACTCCCATATGGGGCCCACACACTTACTACGGCGTCCTGCCCACCCCCATATGGGTCTCACACACTTTCTACGGCGTCCTGCGCACTCCCATATGGGTCCCACACACTTTCTACGGCGTCCTGCGCACTCCCATATGGGTCCCACACACTTTCTACGGCGTCCTGCGCACTCCCATATGGGTCCCACACACTTTCTACGGCGTCCTGCGCACTCCCATATGGGTCCCACACACTTTCTACGGCGTCCTGCGCACTCCCATATGGGTCCCACACACTTTCTACGGCGTCCTGCGCACTCCCATATGGGTCCCACACACTTTCTACGGCGTCCTGCGCACTCTCATATGGGTCCCACACACTTTCTATGGCGTCCTGCGCACTCCCATATGGGTCCCACACACTTTCTACGGCGTCCTGCGCACTCCCATATGGGTCCCACACACTTTCTACGGCGCCCTGCGCACTCCCATATGGGTCCCACACACTTTCTACAGCGTCCTGCGCACTCCCATATGGGTCCCACACACTTTCTACGGCGTCCTGCGCACTCCCATATGGGTCCCACACACTTTCTACGGCGTCCTGCGCACTCCCATATGGGTCCCACACACTTTCTACGGCGTCCTGCGCACTCCCATATGGGTCCCACACACTTTCTACGGCGTCTTGCGCACTCCAATATGGGTCTCACACACTTTCTACGGCGTCCTGCGCACTCCCATATGGGTCCCACACTTTCTACGGCGTTCTGCGCACTCCCATATGGGTCCCACACACTTTCTACGGCGTCCTGCGCACTCCCATATGGGTCCCACACACTTTCTACGGCGTCCTGCGCACTCCCATATGGGTCCCACACACTTTCTACGGCGTCCTGCGCACTCCCATATGGGTCCCACACTCTTTCTACGGCGTCCTGCACTCCCATATGGGTCCCACACACTTTCTACGGCGTCCTGCGCACTCCCATATGGGTCCCACACACTTTCTACGGCGTCCTGCGCACTCCCATATGGGTCCCACGCACTTTATACGGCGTCCTGCGCACTCCCATATTGGTCCCACACACTTTCTACGGCGTCCTGCGCACTCCCATATGGGTCCCACACACTTTCTACGGCGTCCTGCGCACTCCCATATGGGTCCCACACACTTTCTACGGCGTCCTGCGCACTCCCATATGGGTCCCACACACTTTCTACGGCGTCCTGCGCACTCCCATATGGGTCCCACACACTTTCTACGGCGTCCTGCGCACTCCCATATGGGTCCCACACACTTTCTACGGCGTCCTGCGCACTCCCATATGGGTCCCACACACTTTCTACGGCGTCCTGCGCACTCCCATATGGGTCCCACACACTTTCTACGGCGTCCTGCGCACTCCCATATGGGTCCCACACACTTTCTACGGCGTCCTGCGCACTCCCATATGGGTCCCACACACTTTCTACGGCGTCCTGCGCACTCCCATATGGGTCCCACACACTTTCTACGGCGTCCTGCGCACTCCCATATGGGTCCCACACACTTTCTACGGCGTCCTGCGCACTCCCATATGGGTCCCACACACTTTCTACGGCGTCCTGCGCACTCCCATATGGGTCCCACACACTTTCTACGGCGTCCTGCGCACTCCCATATGGGTCCCACACACTTTCTACGGCGTCCTGCGCACTCCCATATGGGTCCCACACACTTTCTACGGCGTCCTGCGCACTCCCATATGGGTCCCACACACTTTCTACGGCGTCCTGCGCACTCCCATATGGGTCCCACACACTTTCTACGGCGTCCTGCGCACTCCCATATGGGTCCCACACACTTTCTACGGCGTCCTGCGCACTCCCATATGGGTCCCACACACTTTCTACGGCGTCCTGCGCACTCCCATATGGGTCCCACACACTTTCTACGGCGTCCTGCGCACTCCCATATGGGTCCCACACACTTTCTACGGCGTCCTGCGCACTCCCATATGGGTCCCACACACTTTCTACGGCGTCCTGCGCACTCCCATATGGGTCCCACACACTTTCTACGGCGTCCTGCGCACTCCCATATGGGTCCCACACACTTTCTACGGCGTCCTGCGCACTCCCATATGGGTCCCACACACTTTCTACGGCGTCCTGCGCACTCCCATATGGGTCCCTTTCTACGGCGTCCTGCGCACTCCCATATGGGTCCCACACACTTTCTACGGCGTCCTGCGCACTCCCATATGGGTCCCACACACTTTCTACGGCGTCCTGCGCACTCCCATATGGGTCCCACACACTTTCTACGGCGTCCTGCGCACTCCCATATGGGTCCCACACACTTTCTACGGCGTCCTGCGCACTCCCATATGGGTCCCACACACTTTCTACGGCGTCTTGCGCACTCTCATATGGGTCCCACACACTTTCTACGGCGTCCTGCGCACTCCCATATGGGTCCCACACACTTTCTACGGCGTCTTGCGCACTCTCATATGGGTCCCACACACTTTCTACGGCGTCCTGCGCACTCCCATATGGGTCCCACACACTTTCTACGGCGTCCTGCGCACTCCCATATGGGTCCCACACACTTTCTACGGCGTCCTGCGCACTCCCATATGGGTCCCACACACTTTCTACGGCGTCCTGCGCACTCCCATATGGGTCCCACACACTTTCTACGGCGTCCTGCGCACTCCCATATGGGTCCCACACACTTTCTACGGCGTCCTGCGCACTCCCATATGGGTCCCACACACTTTCTATGGCGTCCTGCGCACTCCCATATGGGACCCACACACTTTCTACGGCGTCCTGCGCACTCCCATATGGGACCCACACACTTTCTACGGCGTCCTGCGCACTCCCATATGGGTCCCACACACTTTCTACGGCGTCCTGCGCACTCCCATATGGATCCCACACACTTTCTACGGCGTCATGCGCACTCCCATATGGGTCCCACACACTTTCTACGGCGTCCTGCGCACTCCCATATGGGTCCCACACACTTTCTACGGCGTCCTGCGCACTCCCATATGGGTCCCACACACTTTCTACGGCGTCCGGCGCACTCCCATATGGGTCCCACACACTTTCTACGGCGTCCTGCGCACTCCCATATGGGTCCCACACACTTTCTACGGCGTCCTGCGCACTCCCATATGGGTCCCACACACTTTCTACGGCGTCCTGCGCACTCCCATATGGGTCCCACACACTTTCTACGGCGTCCTGCGCACTCCCATATGGGTCCCACACACTTTCTACGGCGTCCGGCGCACTCCCATATGGGTCCCACACACTTTCTACGGCGTCCTGCGCACTCCCATATGGGTCCCACACACTTTCTACGGCGTCCTGCGCACTCCCATATGGGTCCCACACACTTTCTACGGCGTCCTGCGCACTCCCATATGGGTCCCACAAACTTTCTACGGCGTCCTGCGCACTCCCATATGGGTCCCACACACTTTCTACGGCGTCCTGCGCACTCCCATATGGGTCCCACACACTTTCTATGGCGTCCTGCGCACTCCCATATGGGTCCCACACACTTTCTACGGCGTCCTGCGCACTCCCATATGGGTCCCACACACTTTCTAATGCGTCCTGCGCACTCCCATATGGGTCCCACACACATTCTACGGCGTCCTGCGCACTCCCATATGGGTCCCATACACTTTCTACGGCGTCCGGCGCACTCCCATATGGGTCCCACACACTTTCTACGGCGTCCTGCGCACTCCCATATGGGTCCCACACACTTTCTACGGCGTCCTGCGCACTCCCATATGGGTCCCACACACTTTCTACGGCGTCCTGCGCACTCCCATATGGGTCCCACACACTTTCTACGGCGTCCAGCGCTCTCCCATATGGGTCCCACACACTTTCTACGGCGTCCTGCGCACTCCCATATGGGTCCCACACACTTTCTACGGCGTCCTGCGCACTCCCATATGGGTCCCACACACTTTCTACGGCGTCCTGCGCACTCCCATATGGGTCCCACACACTTTCTACGGCGTCCTGCGCACTCCCATATGGGTTCCACACACTTTCTACGGCGTCCTGTGCACTCCCATATGGGTCCCACACACTTTCTACGGCGTCCGGCGCACTCCCATATGGTTCCCGCACACTTTCTACGACGTCCTGCGTACTCCCATATGGGTCCCACCCACTTTCTACGGCGTCCTGCGCACTCCCATATGGGTCCCACACACTTTCTACGGCGTCCTGCGCACTCCCATATGGGTCCCACACACTTTCTACGGCGTCCTGCGCACTCCCATATGGGTCCCACACACTTTCTACGGCGTCCTGCGCACTCCCATATGGGTCCCACACACTTTCTACGGCGTCCGGCGCACTCCCATATGGGTCCCACACACTTTCTACGGCGTCCTGCGCACTCCCATATGGGTCCCACACACTTTCTACGGCGTCCTGCGCACTCCCATATGTGTCCAACACACTTTCTACGGCGTCCTGCGCACTCCCATATGGGTCCCACACACTTTCTACGGCGTCCTGCGCACTCCCATATGGGTCTAACACCTTCATACGGCGTCCTGCGCACTCCCATATGGGTCCCACACACTTTCTACGGCGTCCTGCGCACTCCCATATGGGTCCCACACACTTTCTACGGCGTCCTGCGCACTCCCATATGGGTCCCACACACTTTCTACGGCGTCCTGCGCACTCCCATATGGGTCCCACACACATTCTACGGCGTCCTGCGCACTCTCATATGGGTCCTACACACTTTCTATGGCGTCCAGCGCACTCCCATATGGGTCCCACACACTCTCTACGGCGTCCTGCGCACTCCCATATGGGTCCCACACACTCTCTACGGCGTCAAGCGCACTCCCATATGGGTCCCACACACTTTCTTTGGCGTCCTGCGCACTCCCATATGGGTCCCACACACATTCTACGGCGTCCTGCGCACTCTCATATGGGTCCTACACACTTTCTACGGCGTCCTGCGCACTCCCATATGGGTCCCACACACTTACTACGGCGTCCTGCGCACTCCCATATGGGTCCCTCCTGCGCACTCCCATATGGGTCCCACACACTTTCTACGGCGTCCTGCGCACTCCCATATGGGTCCCACACACTTTCTACGGCATCCTGCGCACTCCCATATGGGTCCCACACACATTCTACGGCGTCCTGCGCACTCCCATATGGGTCCCACACACTTTCTACGGCGTCCTGCGCACTCCCATATGGGTCCCACACACTTTCTATGGCGTCCTGCGCACTCCCATATGGGTCCCACACACTTTCTACGGCGTCCTGCGCACTCCCATATGGGTCCCACACACTTTCTACGGCGTCCTGCGCACTCCCATATGGGTCCCACACACTTTCTACGGCGTCCTGCGCACTCCCATATGGGTCCCACACACTTTCTACGGCGTCCTGCGCACTCCCATATGGGTCCCACACACTTTCTACGGCGTCCTGCGCACTCCCATATGGGTCCCACACACTTTCTACGGCGTCCTGCGCACTCCCATATGGGTCCCACACACTTTCTATGGCGTCCAGCGCACTCCCATATGGGTCCCACACACTTTCTACGGCGTCCTGCGCATTCCCATATGGGTCCCACACACTTTCTACGGCGTCCTGCGCACTCCCATATGGGTCCCACACACTTTCTACGGCGTCCAGCGCACTCCCATATGGTTCCCACACACTTTCTACGGCGTCCTGCGCACTCCCATATGGGTCCCACACACTTTCTACGGCGTCCTGCGCACTCCCATATGGGTCCCACACACTTTCTACGGCGTCCTGCGCACTCCCATATGGGTCCCACACACTTTCTACGGCGTCCTGCGCACTCCCATATGGGTCCCACACACTTTCTATGGCGTCCTGCGCACTCCCATATGGGTCCCACACACTTTCTACGGCGTCCTGCGCACTCCCATATGGGTCCCACACACTTTCTACGGCGTCCTGCGCACTCCCATATGGGTCCCACACACTTTCTATGGCGTCCTGCGCACTCCCATATGGGTCCCACACACTTTCTACGGCGTCCTGCGCACTCCCATATGGGTCCCACACACTTTCTACGGCGTCCTGCGCACTCCCATATGGGTCCCACACACTTTCTACGGCGTCCGGCGCACTCCCATATGGGTCCCACACACATTCTACGGCGTCCTGCGCACTCCCATATGGGTCCCATACACTTTCAACGGCGTCCGGCGCGCTCCCATATGGGTCCCATACACTTTCTACGGCGTCCTGCGCACTCCCATATGGGTCCCACACACTTTCTACGGCGTCCTGCGCACTCCCATATGGGTCCCACACACTTTCTATGGCGTCCTGCGCACTCCCATATGGGTCCCACACACTTTCTACGGCGTCCTGCGCACTCCCATATGGGTCCCACACACTTTCTACGGCGTCCTGCGCACTCCCATATGGGTCCCACACACTTTCTACGACGTCCTGCGCACTCCCATATGGGTCCCACACACTTTCTACGGCGTCCTGCGCATTTTCATATGGGTCCCACACACTTTCTACGGCGTCCTGCGCACTCCCATATGGGTCCCACACACTTTCTACGGCGTCCTGCGCACTCCCATATGGGTCCCACACACTTTCTACGGCGTCCTGCGCACTCCCATATGGGTCCCACACACTTTCTACGGCGTCCTGCGCACTCCCATATGGGTCCCACACACTTTCTACGGCGTCCAGCGCACTCACATATGGGTCCCACACACTTTCTACGGCGTCCTGCGCACTCCCATATGGTTCCCACACACTTTCTACGGCGTCCTGCGCACTCTCATATGGGTCCCACACACTTTCTGTGGCGTCCAGCGCACTCCCATATGGGTCCCACACACTTTCTACGGCGTCCTGCGCACTCCCGTATGGGTCCCACACACTTTCTACGGCGTCCGGCGCACTCCCATATGGGTCCCACACACTTTCTACGGCGTCCTGCGCACTCCCATATGGGTCCCACACTTTCTACGGCGTCCAGCGCACTCCCATATGGGTCCCACACACTTTCTACGGCGTCCTGCGCACTCCCATATGGGTCCCACACACTTTCTACGGCGTCCTGCGCACTCCCATATGGGTCCCACACACTTTCTACGGCGTCCTGCGCACTCCCATATGGGTCCCACACACTTTCTACGGCGTCCTGCGCACTCCCATATGGTTCCCACACACTTTCTACGGCGTCCTGCGCACTCCCATATGGGTCCCACACCCTTTCTACGGCGTCCTGCACACTCCCATATGGGTCCCACACACTTTCTACGGCGTCCTGCGCACTCCCATATGGGTCCTACACACTTTCTACCGCGTCCTGCGCACTCCCATATGGGTCCCACACACTTTCTATGGCGTCCTGCGCACTCCCATATGGGTCCCACACACTTTCTACGGCGTCCTGCGCACTCCCATATGGGTCCCACACACTTTCTACGGCGTCCTGCGCACTCCCATATGGGTCCCACACACTTTCTACGGCGTCCTGCGCACTCCCATATGGGTCCCACACACTTTCTACGGCGTCCTGCGCACTCCCATATGGGTCCCACACACTTTCTACGGCGTCCTGCGCACTCCCATATGGGTCCCACACACTTTCTACGGCGTCCTGCGCACTCCCATATGGGTCCCACACACTTTCTACGGCGTCCTTCGCACTCCCATATGGGTCCCACTCACTTTCTACGGCGTCCTGCGCACTCCCATATGGGTCCCACACACTTTCTACGGCGTCCTGCGCACTCCCATATGGGTCCCACACACTTTCTACGGCGTCCTGCGCACTCCCATATGGGTCCCACACACTTTCTACGGCGTCCGGCGCGCCCCCATATGGGTCCCATACACTTTCTACGGCGTCCGGCGCACTCCCATATGGGTCCCATACACTTTCTACGGCGTCCTGCGCACTCCCATATGGGGCTCATACACTTTCTACGGCGTCCTGCGCACTCCCATATGGGTCCCACACACTTTCTACGGCGTCCTGCGCACTCCCATATGGGTCCCACACACTTTCAACGGCGTCCTGCGCTTTCCCATATGGGTCCCACACACTTTCTACGGCGTCCTGCGCACTCCCATATGGGTCCCACACACTTTCTACGGCGTCCTTCGCACTCCCATATGGGTCCCACTCACTTTCTACGGCGTCCTGCGCACTCCCATATGGGTCCCACACACTTTCTACGGCGTCCTGCGCACTCCCATATGGGTCCCACACACTTTCTACGGCGTCCTGCGCACTCCCATATGGGTCCCACACACTTTCTACGGCGTCCTGCGCACTCCCATATGGGTCCCACACACTTTCTACGGCGTCCTGCGCACTCCCATATGGGTCCCACACACTTTCTACGGCGTCCTGCGCACTCCCATATGGGTCCCACACACTTTCTACGGCGTCCTGCGCACTCCCATATGGGTCCCACACACTTTCTACGGCGTCCTGCGCACTCCCATATGGGTCCCACACACTTTCTACGGCGTCCTGCGCACTCCCATATGGGTCCCACACACTTTCTACGGCGTCCTGCGCACTCCCATATGGGTCCCACACACTTTCTACGGCGTCCTGCGCACTCCCATATGGGTCCCACACACTTTCTACGGCGTCCTGCGCACTCCCATATGGGTCCCACACACTTTCTACGGCGTCCTGCGCACTCCCATATGGGTCCCACACACTTTCTACGGCGTCCTGCGCACTCCCATATGGGTCCCACACACTTTCTACGGCGTCCTGCGCACTCCCATATGGGTCCCACACACTTTCTACGGCGTCCTGCGCACTCCCATATGGGTCCCACACACTTTCTACGGCGTCCTGCGCACTCCCATATGGGTCCCACACACTTTCTACGGCGTCCTGCGCACTCCCATATGGGTCCCACACACTTTCTACGGCGTCCTGCGCACTCCCATATGGGTCCCACACACTTTCTACGGCGTCCGGCGCACTCCCATATGGGTCCCACACACTTTCTACGGCGTCCTGCGCACTCCCATATGGGTCCCACACACTTTCTACGGCGTCCTGCGCACTCCCATATGGGTCCCACACACTTTCTATGGCGTCCTGCGCACTCCCATATGGGTCCCACACACTTTCTACGGCGTCCTGCGCACTCCCATATGGGTCCCACACACTTTCTATGGCGTCCTGCGCACTCCCATATGGGTCCCACACACTTTCTACGGCGTCCTGCGCACTCCCATATGGGTCCCACACACTTTCTACGGCGTCCTGCGCACTCCCATATGGGTCCCACACACTTTCTACGGCGTCCTGCGCACTCCCATATGGGTCCCACACACTTTCTACGGCGTCCTGCGCACTCCCATATGGGACCCACACACTTTCTACGGCGTCCTGCGCACTCCCATATGGGTCCCACACACTTTCTACGGCGTCCTGCGCACTCCCATATGGGTCCCACACACTTTCTACGGCGTCCTGCGCACTCCCATATGGGTCCCACACACTTTCTACGGCGCCCTGCGCACTCCCATATGGGTCCCACACACATTCTACAGCGTCCTGCGCACTCCCATATGGGTCCCACACACTTTCTACGGCGTCCTGCGCACTTTCATATGGGTCCCACACACTTTCTATGGCGTCCTGCGCACTCCCATATGGGTTCCACACACTTTCTACGGCGTCCTGTGCACTCCCATATGGGTCCCACACACTTTCTACGGCGTCCGGCGCACTCCCATATGGTTCCCGCACACTTTCTACGACGTCCTGCGTACTCCCATATGGGTCCCACCCACTTTCTACGGCGTCCTGCGCACTCCCATATGTGTCCAACACACTTTCTACGGCGTCCTGCGCACTCCCATATGGGTCCCACCCCCTTTCTACGGCGTCCTGCGCACTCCCATATGGGTCCCACACACTTTCTACGGCGTCCTGCGCACTCCCATATGGGTCCCACACACTTTCTACGGCGTCCTGCGCACTCCCATATGGGTCCCACACACTTTCTACGGCGTCCTGCGCACTCCCATATGGGTCCCACACACTTTCTACGGCGTCCTGCGCACTCCCATATGGGTCCCACACACTTTCTACGGCGTCCTGCGCACTCCCATATGGGTCCCACACACTTTCTACGGCGTCCTGCGCACTCCCATATGGGTCCCACACACATTCTACAGCGTCCTGCGCACTCCCATATGGGTCCCACACACTTTCTACGGCGTCCTGCGCACTCCCATATGGGTCCCACACACTTTCTATGGCGTCCAGCGCACTCCCATATGGGTCCCACACACTTTCTACGGCGTTCTGCGCACTCCCATATGGGTCCCACACACTTTCTACGGCTTCCTGCGCACTCCCATATGGGTCCCACACACTTTCTACGGCGTCCTGCGCACTCCCATATAGGTCCCACACACTTTCTACTGCGTCCTGCGCCCTCCCATATGGGTCCCACATACTTTCTACGGCGTCCTGCGCACTCCCACATGGGTCCCACACACTTTCTACGGCGTCCTGCGCACTCCCATATGGGTCCCACACACTTTCTACGGCGTCCTGCGCACTCCCATATGGGTCCCACACACTTTCTACGGCGTCCTGCGCACTCCCATATGGGTCCCACACACTTTCTACGGCGTCCTGCGCACTCCCATATGGGTCCCACACACTTTCTACGGCGTCCTGCGCACTCCCATATGGGTCCCACACACTTTCTACGGCGTCCTGCGCACTCCCATATGGGTCCCACACACTTTCTACGGCGTCCTGCGCACTCCCATATGGGTCCCACACACTTTCTACGGCGTCATGCGCACTCCCATATGGGTCCCACACACTTTCTACGGCGTCCTGCGCACTCCCATATGGGTCCCACACACTTTCTACGGCGTCCTGCGCACTCCCATATGGGTCCCACACACTTTCTACGACGTCCTGCGCACTCCCATATGGGTCCCACACACTTTCTACGGCGTCCTGCGCATTTTCATATGGGTCCCACACACTTTCTACGGCGTCCTGCGCACTCCCATATGGGTCCCACACACTTTCTACGGCGTCCTGCGCACTCCCATATGGGTCCCACACACTTTCTACGGCGTCCTGCGCACTCCCATATGGGTCCCACACACTTTCTACGGCGTCCGGCGCACTCCCATATGGGTCCCACACACTTTCTACGGCGTCCTGCGCACTCCCATATGGGTCCCACACACTTTCTACGGCGTCCTGCGCACTCCCATATGGGTCCCACACACTTTCTACGGCGTCCTGCGCACTCCCATATGGGTCCCACACACTTTCTATGGCGTCCTGCGCACTCCCATATGGGTCCCACACACTTTCTACGGCGTCCTGCGCACTCCCATATGGGTCCCACACACTTTCTACGGCGTCCTGCGCACTCCCATATGGGTCCCACACACTTTCTACGGCGTCCTGCGCACTCCCATATGGGTCCCACACACTTTCAACGGCGTCCTGCGCTTTCCCATATGGGTCCACGCAATTTCTACGGCGTCCTGCGCACTCCCATATGGGTCCCACACACTTTCTACGGCGTCCTGCGCACTCCCATATGGGTCCCACACACTTTCTATGGCGTCCTGCGCACTCCCATATGGGTCCCACACACTTTCTACGGCGTCCTGCGCACTCCCATATGGGTCCCACACACTTTCTACGGCGTCCTGCGCACTCCCATATGGGTCCCACACACTTTCTATGGCGTCCTGCGCACTCCCATATGGGTCCCACACACTTTCTACGGCGTCCTGCGCACTCCCATATGGGTCCCACACACTTTCTACGGCGTCCTGCGCACTCCCATATGGGTCCCACACACTTTCTACGGCGTCCTGCGCACTCCCATATGGGTCCCACACACTTTCTACGGCGTCCTGCGCACTCCCATATGGGTCCCACACACTTTCTACGGCGTCCAGCGCACTCCCATATGGGTCCCACACACTTTCTACGGCGTCCTGCGCATTCCCATATGGGTCCCACACACTTTCTACGGCGTCCAGCGCACTCACATATGGGTCCCACACACTTTCTACGGCGTCCTGCGCACTCCCATATGGTTCCCACACACTTTCTACGGCGTCCTGCGCACTCCCATATGGGTCCCACACACTTTCTACGGCGTCCTGCGCACTCCCATATGGGTCCCACACACTTTCTACGGCGTCCTGCGCACTCCCATATGGGTCCCACACACTTTCTACGGCGTCCTGCGCACTCCCATATGGGTCCCACACACTTTCTACGGCGTCCTGCGCACTCCCATATGGGTCCCACACACTTTCTATGGCGTCCAGCGCACTCCCATATGGGTCCCACACACTTTCTACGGCGTCCTGCGCACTCCCATATGGGTCCCACACACTTTCTATGGCGTCCTGCGCACTCCCATATGGGTCCCACACACTTTCTACGGCGTCCTGCGCACTCCCATATGAGTCCCACACACTTTCTATGGCGTCCAGCGCTCTCCCATATGGGTCCCACACACTTTCTACGGCGTCCTGCGCACTCCCATATGGGTCCCACACACTTTCTACGGCGTCCTGCGCACTCCCATATGGGTCCCACACACTTTCTACGGCGTCCTGCGCACTCCCATATGGGTCCCACACACTTTCTACGGCGTCCTGCGCACTCCCATATGGGTCCCACACACTTTCTACGGCGTCCTGCGCACTCCCATATGGGTCCCACATACTTTCTACGGCGTCCTGCGCACTCCCATATGGGTCCCACACACTTTCTACGGCGTCCTGCGCACTCCCATATGGGTCCCACACACTTTCTACGGCGTCCTGCGCACTCCCATATGGGTCCCACACACTTTCTACGGCGTCCTGCGCACTCCCATATGCGTCTCACACACTTTCTACGGCGTCCTGCGCACTCCCATATGGGTCCCACACACTTTCTACGGCGTCCTGCGCACTCCCATATGGGTCCCACACACTTTCTATGGCGTCCTGCGCACTCCCATATGGGTCCCACACACTTTCTACGGCGTCCTGCGCACTCCCATATGGGTCCCACACACTTTCTACGGCGTCCTGCGCACTCCCATATGGGTCCCACACACATTCTACGGCGTCCTGCGCACTCCCATATGGGTCCCACACACTTTCTACGGCGTCCTGCGCACTCCCATATGGGTCCCACACACTTTCTACGGCGTCCTTCGCACTCCCATATGGGTCCCACTCACTTTCTACGGCGTCCTGCGCACTCCCATATGGGTCCCACACACTTTCTATGGCGTCAAGCGCACTCCCATATGGGTCCCACACACTTTCTACGGCGTCCTGCGCACTCACATATGGGTCCCACACACTTTCTACGGCGTCCTGCGCACTCCCATATGGTTCCCACACACTTTCTACGGCGTCCTGCGCACTCCCATATGGTTCCCACACACTTTCTACGGCGTCCTGCGCACTCACATATGGGTCCCACACACTTTCTACGGCGTCCTGCGCACTCCCATATGGTTCCCACACACTTTCTACGGCGTCCTGCGCACTCCCATATGGGTCCCACTCACTTTCTACGGCGTCCTGCGCACTCCCATATGGGTCCCACACACGTTTTACGGCGTCCTGCGCACTCCCATATGGGTCCCACACACTTTCTACGGCGTCCTTCGCACTCCCATATGGGTCCCACTCACTTTCTACGGCGTCCTGCGCACTCCCATATGGGTCCCACACACTTTCTACGGCGTCCAGCGCACTCCCATATGGGTCCCACACACTTTCTACGGCGTCTTGCGCACTCCCATATGGGTCTCACACACTTTCTACGGCGTCCTGCGCACTCCCATATGGGTCCCACACACTTTCTATGGCGTCCAGCGCACTCCCATATGGGTCCCACACACTTTCTATGGCGTCCAGCGCACTCCCATATGGGTACCACACACTTTCTACGGCGCCCGACGAACTCCCATATGGGTCCCAGACACTTTCTACGGCGTTCTGCGCACTCCCATATGGGTCCCACACACTTTCTACGGCGTCCTGCGCACTCCCATATGGGTCCCACACACTTTCTACGGCGTCCTGCGCACTCCCATATGGGTCCCACACACTTTCTACGGCGTACTGCGCACTCCCATATGGGTCCCACACACTTTCTACGGCGTCTGGCGCACTCCCATATGGGTCACACACTTTCTACGGTGTCCGGCGAACTCCCATTTGGGTCCCACACACTTTCTACGGCGTCCTGCGCACTCCCATATGGGTCCCACACACTTTCTACGGCGTCCTGCGCACTCCCATATGGGTCCCACACACTTTCTACGGCGTCCTGCGCACTCCCATATGGGTCCCACACACTTTCTACGGCGTCCTGCGCACTCCCATATGGGTCCCACACCCTTTCTACGGCGTCCTGCGCACTCCCATATGGGTCCCACACACTTTCTACGGCGTCCTGCGCACTCCCATATGGGTCCCACACACTTTCTACGGCGTCCTGCGCACTCCCATATGGGTCCCACACACATTCTACGGCGTCCTGCGCACTCCCATATGGGTCCCACACACTTTCTACGGCGTCCTGCGCACTCCCATATGGGTCCCACACACTTTCTACGGCGTCCTGCGCACTCCCATATGGGTCCCACACACTTTCTACGGCGTCCTGCGCACTCCCATATGGGTCCCACACACTTTCTACGGCGTCTTGCGCACTCCCATATGGGTCCCACACACTTTCTACGGCGTCCTGCGCACTCCCATATGGGTCCCACACACTTTCTATGGCGTCCAGCGCACTCCCATATGGGTCCCACACACTTTCTACGGCGTCCTGCGCACTCCCATATGGGTCCCACACACTTTCTACGGCGTCCTGCGCACTCCCATATGGGTCCCACACACTTTCTACGGCGTCCTGCGCACTCCCATATGGGTCCCACACACTTTCTACGGCGTCCTGCGCACTCCCATATGGGTCCCACACACTTTCTACGGCGTCCTGCGCACTCCCATATGGGTCCCACACACTTTCTACGGCGTCCTGCGCACTCCCATATGGGTCCCACACACTTTCTACGGCGTCCTGCGCACTCCCATATGGGTCCCACACACTTTCTACGGCGTTCTGCGCACTCCCATATGGGTCCCACACACTTTCTACGACGTCCTGCGCACTCCCATATGGGTCCAACACACTTTCTACGGCGTTCTGCACTATCCCATATGGGTCCCACACACTTTCTACGACGTCCTGCGCACTCCCATATGGGTCCCACACACTTTCTACGGCGTCCTGCGCACTCCCATATGGGTCCCACACACTTTCTACGGCGTCCTGCGCACTCCCATATGGGTCCCACACACTTTCTACGGCGTCCTGCGCACTCCCATATGGGTCCCACACACTTTCTACGGCGTCCAGCGCACTCCCATATGGTTTCCACACACTTTCTACGGCGTCCTGCGCACTCCCATATGGGTCCCACACACTTTCTACGGCGTCCTGCGCACTCCCATATGGGTCCCACACACTTTCTACGGCGTCCTGCGCACTCCCATATGGGTCCCACACACTTTCTACGGCGTCCTGCGCGCTCCCATATGGGTCCCACACACTTTCTACGGCTTCCTGCGCACTCCCATATGGGTCCCACACACATTCTACGGCGTCCTGCGCTCTCCCATATGGGTCCCACACACTTTCTACGGCGTCCTGCGCACTCCCATATGGGTCCCACACACATTCTACGGCGTCCTGCGCACTCCCATATGGGTCCCACACACTTTCTACGGCGTCCTGCGCACTCCCATATGGGTCCCACACACATTCTACGGCGTCCTGCGCACTCCCATATGGGTCCATGCACTTTCTACGGCGTCCTGCGCACTCCCATATGGGTCCCACACACTTACTACGGCGTCCTGCGCACTCCCATATGGGTCCCTCCTGCGCACTCCCATATGGGTCCCACACACTTTCTACGGCGTCCTGCGCACTCCCATATGGGGCTCATACACTTTCTACGGCATCCGGCGCACTCCCATATGGGTCCCACACACTTTCTACGGCGTCCTGCGCACTCCCATATGGGTCCCACACACTTTCTACGGCGTCCTGCGCACTCCCATATGGGTCCCACACACTTTCTATGGCGTCCTGCGCACTCCCATATGGGTCCCACACACTTTCTACGGCGTCCTGCGCACTCCCATATGGGTCCCACACACTTTCTACGGCGTCCTGCGCACTCCCATATGGGTCCCACACACTTTCTACGGCGTCCTGCGCACTCCCATATGGGTCCCACACACTTTCTACGGCGTCCTGCGCACTCCCATATGGGTCCCACACACTTTCTACAGCGTCCGGCGCACTCCCATATGGGTCCCACACACTTTCTACGGCGTCCTGCGCACTCCCATATGGGTCCCACACACTTTCTATGGCGTCCTGCGCACTCCCATATGGGTCCCACACACTTTCTACGGCGTCCTGCGCACTCCCATATGGGTCCCACACACTTTCTACGGCGTCCTGCGCACTCCCATATGGGTCCCACACACTTTCTACGGCGGCCGGCGCACTCCCATATGGGTCCCACACACTTTCTACGGCGTCCTCCGCACTCCCATATGGGTCCCACACACTTTCTACGGCGTCCTGCGCACTCCCATATGGGTCCCACACACTTTCTACGGCGTCCTGCGCACTCCCATATGGGTCCCACACACTTTCTACGGCGTCCTGCGCACTCCCATATGGGTCCCACACACTTTCTACGGCGTCCTGCGCACTCCCATATGGGTCCCACACACTTTCTACGGCGTCCTGCGCACTCCCATATGGGTCCCACACACTTTCTACGGCGTCCTGCGCACTCCCATATGGGTCCCACACACTTTCTACGGCGTCCTGCGCACTCCCATATGGGTCCCACACACTTTCTACGGCGTCCTGCGCACTCCCATATGGGTCCCACACACTTTCTACGGCGTCCTGCGCACTCCCATATGGGGCTCATACACTTTCTACGGCATCCGGCGCACTCCCATATCTGTCCCATTCACTTTCTACGGCGTCCGGCGCACTCCCATATGGGTCCCACACACTTTCTACGGCGTCCTGCGCACTCCCATATGGGTCCCACACACTTTCTACGGCGTCCTGCGCACTCCCATATGGGTCCCACACACTTTCTACGGCGTCCTGCGCACTCCCATATGGGTCCCACACACTTTCTACGGCGTCCTGCGCACTCCCATATGGGTCCCACACACTTTCTACGGCGTCCTGCGCACTCCCATATGGGTCCCACACACTTTCTACGGCGTCCTGCGCACTCCCATATGGGTCCCACACACTTTCTACGGCGTCCTGCGCACTCCCATATGGGTCCCACACACTTTCTACGGCGTCCTGCGCACTCCCATATGGGTCCCACACACTTTCTACGGCATCCGGCGCACTCCTATATATGTCCCATTCACTTTCTACGGCATCCGGCGCACTCCCATATGGGTCCCATACACTTTCTACGGCGTCCGGCGCACTCCCATGTGGGTCCCATACACTTTCTACGGCGTCCTGCGCACTCCCATATGGGTCCCACACACTTTCTACGGCGTCCTGCGCACTCCCATATGGGTCCCACACACTTTCTACGGCGTCCTGCGCACTCCCATATGGGTCCCACACACTTTCTACGGCGTCCTGCGCACTCCCATATGGGTCCCACACACTTTCTACGGCGTCCTGCGCACTCCCATATGGGTCCCACACACTTTCTACGGCGTCCTGCGCACTCCCATATGGGTCCCACACACTTTCTACGGCGTCCTGCGCACTCCCATATGGGTCCCACACACTTTCTACGGCGTCCGGCGCACTCCCATATGGGTCCCACACACTTTTTTGGCGTCCTGCGCACTCCCATATGGGTCCCACACACTTTCTTTGGCGTCCTGCGCACTCCCATATGGGTCCCACACACTTTCTATGGCGTCCTGCGCACTCCCATATGGGTCCCACACACTTTCTACGGCGTCCTGCGCACTCCCATATGGGTCCCACACACTTTCTATGGCGTCAAGCGCACTCCCATATGGGTCCCACACACTTTCTACGGCGTCCGGCGCACTCCCATGTGGGTCCCACACACTTTCTACGGCGTCCGGCGCACTCCCGTATGGGTTCCGCACACTTTCTACCGCGTCCGGCGCACTCCCATATGGATCCCATACACATTCTACGGCTTCCTGCGCACTCCCATATGGGTCCCATACACTTTCTACGGCGTCCTGCGCACTCACAATCTAGGTCCCACACACTTTCTACGGCGTCCTGCGCACTCCCATATGGGTCCCACACACTTTCTACGGCGTCCTGCGCACTCCCATATGGGTCCCACACACTTTCTACGGCGTCCAGCGCACTCCCATATGGGTCCCACACACTTTCTACGGCGTCCTGCGCACTCCCATATGGGTCCCACACACTTTCTACGGCGTCCTGCGCACTCCCATATGGGTCCCACATACTTTCTACGGCGTCCTGCGCACTCCCACATGGGTCCCACACACTTTCTACGGCGTCCTGCGCACTCCCATATGGGTCCCACACACTTTCTACGGCGTCCTGCGCACTCCCATATGGGTACCACACACATTCTACGGCGTCCGGCGAACTCCCATATGGGTCCCACATACTTTCTACGGCGTCCTGCGCACTCCCATATGGGTCCCACACACTTTCTATGGCGTCGAGCGCACTCTCATATGGGTCCCACACACTTTCTATGGCGTCCAGCGCACTCCCATATGGGTCCCACACACTTTCTACGGCGTCCTGCGCACTCCCATATGGGTCCCACACACTTTCTACGGCGTCCTGCGCACTCCCATATGGGTCCCACACACTTTCTACGGCGTCCTGCGCACTCCCATATGGGTCCCACACACTTTCTATGGCGTCCAGCGCACTCCCATATGGGTCCCACACACTTTCTACGGCGTCCTGCGCACTCCCATATGGGTCCCACACACTTTCTACGGCGTCCTGCGCACTCCCATATGGGTCCCACACACTTTCTACGGCGTCCTGCGCACTCCCATATGGGTCCCACACACTTTCTACGGCGTCCTGCGCACTCCCATATGGGTCCCACACACTTTCTACGGCGTCCTGCGCACTCCCATATGGGTCCCACACACTTTCTACGGCGTCCTGCGCACTCCCATATGGGTCCCACACACTTTCTACGGCGTCCTGCGCACTCCCATATGGGTCCCACACACTTTCTACGGCGTCCTGCGCACTCCCATATGGGTCCCACACACTTTCTACGGCGTCCTGCGCACTCCCATATGGGGCTCATACACTTTCTACGGCATCCGGCGCACTCCCATATATGTCCCATTCACTTTCTACGGCATCCGGCGCACTCCCATATCTGTCCCATTCACTTTCTACGGCGTCCGGCGCACTCCCATATGGGTCCCACACACTTTCTACGGCGTCCTGCGCACTCCCATATGGGTCCCACACACTTTCTACGGCGTCCTGCGCACTCCCATATGGGTCCCACACACTTTCTACGGCGTCCTGCGCACTCCCATATGGGTCCCACACACTTTCTACGGCGTCCTGCGCACTCCCATATGGGTCCCACACACTTTCTACGGCGTCCTGCGCACTCCCATATGGGTCCCACACACTTTCTACGGCGTCCTGCGCACTCCCATATGGGTCCCACACACTTTCTACGGCGTCCTGCGCACTCCCATATGGGGCTCATACACTTTCTACGGCATCCGGCGCACTCCCATATGGGTCCCACACACTTTCTACGGCGTCCTGCGCACTCCCATATGGGTCCCACACACTTTCTACGGCGTCCTGCGCACTCCCATATGGGTCCCACACACTTTCTACGGCGTCCTGCGCACTCCCATATGGGTCCCACACACTTTCTACGGCGTCCGGCGCACTCCCATATGGGTCCCACACACTTTCTACGGCGTCCTGCGCACTCCCATATGGGTCCCACACACTTTCTACGGCGTCCTGCGCACTCCCATATGGGTCCCACACACTTTCCACGGCGTGCTACGCACTCCCATATGGGTCCCACACACTTTCTACGGCGTCCTGCGCACTCCCATATGGGTCCCACACCCTTTCTACGGCGTCCTGCGCACTCCCATATGGGTCCCACACACATTCTACGGCGTCCTGCGCACTCTCATATGGGTCCCACACACTTTCTACGGCGTCCAGCGCACTCCCATATGGGTCCCACACACTTTCTACGGCGTCCTGCGCACTCCCATATGGGTCCCACACACTTTCTACGGCGTCCTGCGCACTCCCATATGGGTCCCACACACTTTCTATGGCGTCCTGCGCACTCCCATATGGGTCCCACACACTTTCTACGGCGTCCTGCGCACTCCCATATGGGTCCCACACACTTTCTACGGCGTCCTGCGCACTCCCATATGGGTCCCACGCTCATTCTACGGCGTCCTGCGCACTCCCATATGGGTCCCACACACTTTCTACGGCGTCCTGCGCACTCCCATATGGGTCCCACACACTTTCTACGGCGTCCTGCGCACTCCCATATGGGTCCCACACACTTTCTATGGCGTCCTGCGCACTCCCATATGGGTCCCACACACTTTCTACGGCGTCCTGCGCACTCCCATATGGGTCCCACACACTTTCTACGGCGTCCTGCGCACTCCCATATGGGTCCCACACACTTTCTACGGCGTCCTGCGCACTCCCATATGGGTCCCACACACTTTCTACGGCGTCCTGCGCACTCCCATATGGGTCCCACACACTTTCTATGGCGTCCTGCGCACTCCCATATGGGTCCCACACACTTTCTACGGCGTCCTGCGCACTCCCATATGGGTCCCACACACTTTCTACGGCGTCCTGCGCACTCCCATATGGGTCCCACACACTTTCTACGGCGTCCTGCGCACTCCCATATGGGTCCCACACACTTTCTACGGCGTCCTGCGCACTCCCATATGGGTCCCACACACTTTCTACGGCGTCCTGCGCACTCCCATATGGGTCCCACACACTTTCTACGGCGTCCTGCGCACTCCCATATGGGTCCCACACACTTTCTATCGCGTCCAGCGCACTCCCATATGGGTACCACACACTTTCTACGGCGTCCTGCGCACTCCCATATGGGTCCCACACACTTTCTATGGCGTCAAGCGCACTCCCATATGGGTCCCACACACGTTTTACGGCGTCCTGCGCACTCCCATATGGGTCCCACACACTTTCTACGGCATCCTGCGCACTCCCATATGAGTCCCACACACATTCTACGGCGTCCTGCGCACTCCCATATGGGTCCCACACACTTTCTACGGCGTCCTGCGCACTCCCATATGGGTCCCACACACTTTCTACGGCGTCCTGCGCACTCCCATATGGGTCCCACACACTTTCTATGGCGTCCTGCGCACTCCCATATGGGTCCCACACACTTTCTACGGCGTCCTGCGCACTCCCATATGGGTCCCACACACTTTCTACGGCGTCCTGCGCACTCCCATATGGGTCCCACACACTTTCTACGGCGTCCTGCGCACTCCCATATGGGTCCCACACACTTTCTACGGCGTCCTGCGCATTCCCATATGGGTCCCACACACTTTCTACGGCGCCCAGCGCACTCCCATATGGGTCACACACTTTCTACGGTGTCCGGCGAACTCCCATTTGGGTCCCACACACTTTCTACGGCGTCCTGCGCACTCCCATATGGGTCCCACACACTTTCTACGGCGTCTTACGCACTCCCATACGGGTCCCACACACTTTCTACGGCGTCCTGCGCACTCCCATATGGGTCCAACACACTTTCTACGGCGTCCGGCGCACTCCCATATGGGTCCCACACACTTTCTACGGCGTCCTGCGCACTCCCATATGGGGCCCATACACTTTCTACGGCGTCCGGCGAACTCCCATATGGGTCCCACACACTTTCTACGGCGTCCTGCGCACTCCCATATGGGTCCCACACACTTTCTACGGCGTCCTGCGCACTCCCATATGGGTCCCACACACTTTCTACGGCGTCCTGCGCACTCCCATATGGGTCCCACACACTTTCTACGGCGTCCTGCGCACTCCCATATGGGTCCCACACACTTTCTATGGCGTCCAGCGCACTCCCATATGGGTCCCACACACTTTCTACGGCGTCCTGCGCACTCCCATATGGGTCCCACACACTTTCTACGGCGTCCTGCGCACTCCCATATGGGTCCCACACACTTTCTACGGCGTCCTGCGCACTCCCATATGGGTCCCACACACTTTCTACGGCGTCCGGCGCACTCCCATATGGGTCCCACACACTTTTTTGGCGTCCTGCGCACTCCCATATGGGTCCCACACACTTTCTACGGCATCCGGCGCACTCCCATATCTGTCCCATTCACTTTCTACGGCGTCCGGCGCACTCCCATATGGGTCCCACACACTTTCTACGGCGTCCTGCGCACTCCCATATGGGTCCCACACACTTTCTACGGCGTCCTGCGCACTCCCATATGGGTCCCACACACTTTCTACGGCGTCCTGCGCACTCCCATATGGGTCCCACACACTTTCTACGGCGTCCTGCGCACTCCCATATGGGTCCCACACACTTTCTACGGCGTCCTGCGCACTCCCATATGGGTCCCACACACTTTCTACGGCGTCCTGCGCACTCCCATATGGGTCCCACACACTTTCTACGGCGTCCTGCGCACTCCCATATGGGTCCCACATACTTTGTACGGCGTCCTGCGCACTCCCATATGGGTCCATGCACTTTCTACGGCGTCCTGCGCACTCCCATATGGGTCCCACACACTTTCTACGGCGTCCTGCGCACTCCCATATGGGTCCCACACACTTTCTACGGCGTCCGGCGCACTCCCATATGGGTCCCACACACTTTCTACGGCGTCCTGCGCACTCCCATATGGGTCCCACACACTTTCTACGGCGTCCTGCGCACTCCCATATGGGTCCCACACACTTTCTACGGCGTCCTGCGCACTCCCATATGGGTCCCACACACTTTCTACGGCGTCCTGCGCACTCCCATATGGGTCCCACACACTTTCTATGGCGTCCTGCGCACTCCCATATGGGTCCCACACACTTTCTACGGCGTCCTGCGCACTCCCATATGGGTCCCACACACTTTCTACGGCGTCCTGCGCACTCCCATATGGGTCCCACACACTTTCTACGGCGTCCTGCGCACTCCCATATGGGTCCCACACACTTTCTACGGCGTCCTGCGCACTCCCATATGGGTCCCACACACTTTCTACGGCGTCCTGCGCACTCCCATATGGGTCCCACACACTTTCTACGGCGTCCTGCGCACTCCCATATGGGTCCCACACACATTCTACGGCGTCCTGCGCACTCCCATATGGGTCCATGCACTTTCTACGGCGTCCTGCGCACTCCCATATGGGTCCCACACACTTTCTACGGCGTCCTGCGCACTCCCATATGGGTCCCACTCACTTTCTACGGCGTCCTGCGCACTCCCATATGGGTCCCACACACTTTCTACGGCGTCCTGCGCACTCCCATATGGGTCCCACACACTTTCTACGGCGTCCTGCGCACTCCCATATGGGTCCCACACACTTTCTACGGCGTCCTGCGCACTCCCATATGGGTCCCACACACTTTCTACGGCGGCCTGCACTTCCATATGGCTCCCACACACTTTCTACGGCGTCCTGCGCACTCCCATGTGGGTCCCACACACTTTCTACGGCTTCCTGCGCACTCCCATATGGGTACCACACACTTTCTACGGCGTCCTGCGCACTCCCATATGGGTCCCACACACTTTCTACGGCGTCCTGCGCACTCCCATATGGTTCCCACACACTTTCTACGGCGTCCTGCGCACTCCCATATGGGTCCCACACACTTTCTACGGCGTCCTGCGCACTCCCATATGGGTCCCACACACTTTCTACGGCGTCCTGCGCACTCCCATATGGGTCCCACACACTTTCTACGGCGTCCTGCGCACTCCCATATGGGTCCCACACACTTTCTATGGCGTCCTGCGCACTCCCATATGGGTCCCACGCACTTTCTACGGCGTCCTGCGCACTCCCATATGGGTCCCACACACTTTCTACGGCGTCCTGCGCACTTCCATATGGGTCCCACACACTTTCTACGGCGTCCGGCGCACTCCCATATGGGTCCCACACACTTTCTACAGCGGCCTGCGCACTCCCATATGGGTCCCACACACTTTCTACGGCGTCCTGGGCTCTCCCATATGGGTCCCACACACTTTCTACGGCGTCCTGCGCACTCCCATATGGGTCCCACACACTTTCTACGGCGTCCGGCGCACTCCCATATGGGTCCCACACACTTTCTACGGCGTCCTGCGCACTCCCATATGGGTCCCACACACTTTCTACGGCGTCCTGCGCACTCCCATATGGGTCCCACACACTTTCTATGGCGTCCTGCGCACTCCCATATGGGTCCCACACACTTTCTACGGCGTCCTGCGCACTCCCATATGGGTCCCACACACTTTCTACGGCGTCCAGCGCACTCCCATATGGGTCCCACACACTTTCTACGGCGTCCTGCGCACTCCCATATGGTTCCCACACACTTTCTACGACGTCCTGCGCACTCCCATATGAGTCCCACACACTTTCTATGGCGTCCAGCGCTCTCCCATATGGGTCCCACACACTTTCTACGGCGTCCTGCGCACTCCCATATGGGACCCACACACTTTCTACGGCGTCCTGCGCACTCCCATATGGGTCCCACTCACTTTCTACGGCGTCCTGCGCACTCCCATATGGGTCCCACTAACTTTCTACGGCGTCCTGCGCACTCCCATATGGGTCCCACTCACTTTCTACTGCGTTCCGCGCACTCCCATATGGGTCCCATACACTTTCTACGGCGTCTGGCGCACTCCCATGTGGGTCCCATACACTTTCTACGGCGTCTGGCGCACTCCCATATGGGTCCCACTCACTTTCTACGGCGTCCTGCGCACTCCCATATGGGTCCCACTCACTTTCTACGGCGTCCAGCGCACTCCCATATGGGTCCCACACACTTTCTACGGCGTCCTGCGCACTCCCATATGGGTCCCACACACTTTCTACGGCGTCCGGCGCACTCCCATATGGGTCCCACACACTTTCTACGGCGTCCTGCGCACTCCCATATGGGTCCCATTCACTTTCTACGGCGTCCGGCGCACTCCCATATGGGTCCCACACACTTTCTACGGCGTCTTGCGCACTCTCATATGGGTCCCACACACTTTCTACGGCGTCCTGCGCACTCCCATATGGGTCCCACACACTTTCTACGGCGTCCTGCGCACTCCCATATGGGTCCCACACACTTTCTACGGCGTCCTGCGCACTCCCATATGGGTCCCACACACTTTCTACGGCGTCCTGCGCACTCCCATATGGGTCCCACACACTTTCTACGGCGTCCTGCGCACTCCCATATTGGTCCCACACACTTTCTACGGCGTCCTGCGCACTCCCATATGGGTCCCACACACTTTCTACGGCGTCCTGCGCACTCCCATATGGGTCCCACATACTTTCTACGGCGTCCTGCGCACTCCCATATGGGTCCCACACACTTTCTACGGCGCTCTGCGCACTCCCATATGGGTCCCACACACTTTCTACGGCGTCCTGCGCACTCCCATATGGGTCCCATACACATTCTACGGCGTAATGCTCACTCCTATATGGGTCCCATGCACTTTCTACGGCGTCCTGCGCACTCCCATATGGGTCCCACACACTTTCTACGGCGTCTTGCGCACTCTCATATGGGTCCCACACACTTTCTACGGCGTCCTGCGCACTCCCATATGGGTCCCACACACTTTCTACGGCGTCCTGCGCACTCCCATATGGGTCCCACACACTTTCTACGGCGTCCTGCGCACTCCCATATGGGTCCCACACACTTTCTACGGCGTCCTGCGCACTCCCATATGGGTCCCACACACTTTCTACGGCGTCCTGCGCACTCCCATATGGGTCCCACACACTTTCTACGGCGTCCTGCGCACTCCCATATGGGTCCCACACACTTTCTACGGCGTCCTGCGCACTCCCATATGGGTCCCACACACTTTCTACGGCGTCCTGCGCACTCCCATATGGGTCCCACACACTTTCTACGGCGTCCTGCGCACTCCCATATGGGTCCCACACACTTTCTACGGCGTCCTGCGCACTCCCATATGGGTCCCCCCCACTTTCTACGGCGTCCTGCGCACTCCCATATGGGTCCCACACACTTTCTACGGCGTCCTGCGCACTCCCATATGGGTCCCACACACTTTCTACGGCGTCCTGCGCACTCCCATATGGGTCCCACACACTTTCTACGGCGTCCTGCGCACTCCCATATGGGTCCCACACACTTTCTACGGCGTCCTGCGCACTCCCATATGGGTCCCATACACTTTCTACGGCGTCCGGCGCACTCCCATATGGGTCCCACACACTTTCTACGGCGTCCTGCGCACTCCCATATGGGTCCCACACACTTTCAACAGCGTCCTGCGCTTTCCCATATGGGTCCCACACACTTTCTACGGCGTCCTGCGCACTCCCATATGGGTCCCACACACTTTCTATGGCGTCCTGCGCTTTCCCATATGGGTCCCACACACTTTCTACGGCGTCCTGCGCACTCCCATATGGGTCCCACACACTTTCTATGGCGTCCTGCGCACTCCCATATGGGTCCCACACACTTTCTACGGCGTCCTGCGCACTCCCATATGGGTCCCACACACTTTCTACGGCGTCCTGCGCACTCCCATATGGGTCCCACACACTTTCTACGGCGTCCTGCGCACACCCATATGGGTCCCACACACTTTCTACGGCGTCCAGCGCACTCCCATATGGGTCCCACATACTTTCTATGGCGTCCTGCGCACTCCCATATGGGTCCCACACACTTTCTACGGCGTCCTGCGCACTCCCATATGGGTCCCACACACTTTCTACGGCGTCCTGCGCACTCCCATATGGGTCCCACACACTTTCTACGGCGTCCTGCGCACTCCCATATGGGTCCCACACACTTTCTACGGCGTCCAGCGCACTCCCATATGGGTCCCACACACTTTCTACGGCGTCCTGCGCACTCCCATATGGGTCCCACACACTTTCTACGGCGTCCTGCGCACTCCCATATGGGTCCCATACACTTTCTACGGCGTCCGGCGCACTCCCATATGGGTCCCACACACTTTCTACGGCGTCCTGCGCACTCCCATATGGGTCCCACACACTTTCTACGGCGTCCTGCGCACTCCCATATGGGTCCCACACACTTTCTATGGCGTCCTGCGCACTCCCATATGGGTTTCACACACTTTCTACGGCGTCCAGCGCACTCCCATATGGGTCCCACACACTTTCAACGGCGTCCTGCGCTTTCCCATATGGGGCTCATACACTTTCTCCGGCGTCCTGCGCACTCCCCTATGGGTCCGACACACTCTCTACGGCGTCCTGCGCACTCGCATATGGGTCCCACACTCTCTACGGCCTCCTGCGCACTCCCATATGGGTCCCACTCACTTTCTACGGCGTCCGGCCTTTTTCCCATATGGGTCCCACACACTTTCTACGGCGTCCGGCGCACTCCCATATGGGTCCCACACACTTTCTACGGCGTCCTGCGCACTCCCATATGGGTCCCACACACTTTCTACGGCGTCCTGCGCACTCCCATATGGGTCCCACACACTTTCTACGGCGTCCTGCGCACTCCCATATGGGTCCCACACACTTTATACGGCGTCCTGCGCACTCCCATATGGGTCCCACACACTTTCTACGGCGTCCTGCGCTCTCCCATATGGGTCCCACACACTTTCTACGGCGTCCTGCGCACTCCCATATGGGTCCCACACACGTTTTACGGCGTCCTGCGCACTCCCATATGGGTCCCACACACTTTCTACGGCATCCTGCGCACTCCCATATGGGTCCCACACACTTTCTACGGCGTCCTGCGCACTCCCATATGGGTCCCACACACTTTCTACGGCGTCCTGCGCACTCCCATATGGGTCCCACACACTTTCTACGGCGTCCTGCGCACTCCCATATGGGTCCCACACACTTTATACGGCTTCCTGCGCACTCCCATATGGGTCCCACACACATTCTACGGCGTCCTGCGCACTCCCATATGGGTCCATGCACTTTCTACGGCGTCCTGCGCACTCCCATATGGGTCCCACACACTTACTACGGCGTCCTGCGCACTCCCATATATGTCCCATTCACTTTCTACGGCATCCGGCGCACTCCCAAATGAGTCCATGCACTTTCTACGGCGTCCTGCGCGCTCCCATATGGGTCCCACACACTTTCTACGGCATCCTGCGCACTCCCATATGGGTCCCACACACTTTCTACGGCGTCCTGCGCACTCCCATATGGGTCCCACACACTTTCTACGGCGTCCTGCGCACTCCCATATGGGTCCCACACACTTTCTACGGCGTCCTGCGCACTCCCATATGGGTCCCACACACTTTCTACGGCGTCCTGCGCACTCCCATATGGGTCCCACACACTTTCTACGGCATCCTGCGCACTCCCATATGGGTCCCACACACATTCTACGGCGTCCTGCGCACTCCCATATGGGTCCCACACACTTTCTACGGCGTCCTGCGCACTCCCATATGGGTCCCACACACTTTCTACGGCGTCCTGCGCACTCCCATATGGGCCCACGCACTTTCTACGGCGTCTTGCGCGCTCCCATATGGGTCCCTCCTGCGCACTCCCATATAGGTCCCACACACTTTCTACGGCGTCCTGCGCACTCCCATATGGGTCCCACACACTTTCTACGGCGTCCTGCGCACTCCCATATGGGTCCCACACACTTTCTACGGCGTCCTGCGCACTCCCATATGGGTCCCACACACTTTCTACGGCGTCCTGCGCACTCCCATATGGGTCCCACACACTTTCTACGGCATCCGGCGCACTCCCATATCTGTCCCATTCACTTTCAACGGCGTCCGGCACTCTCCCATATGGGTCCCATACACTTTCTACGGCGTCCGGCGCACTCCCATATGGGTCCCACACACTTTCTACGGCGTCCTGCGCACTCCCATATGGGTCCCACACACTTTCTACGGCGTCCTGCGCACTCCCATATGGGTCCCACACACTTTCTACGGCGTCCTGCGCACTCCCATATGGGTCCCACACACTTTCTACGGCGTCCTGCGCACTCCCATATGGGTCCCACACACTTTCTATGGCGTCCTGCGCACTCCCATATGGGTCCCACACACTTTCTACGGCGTCCTGCGCACTCCCATATGGGTCCCACACACTTTCTATGGCGTCCAGCGCACTCCCATATGGGTCCCACACACTTTCTACGGCGTCCTGCGCACTCCCATATGGGTCCCACACACTTTCTACGGCGTCCTGCGCACTCCCATATGGGTCCCACACACTTTCTACGGCGTCCTGCGCACTCCCATATGGGTCCCACACACATTCTACGGCTTCCTGCGCACTCCCATATGGGTCCCATACACTTTCTACGGCGTCCTGCGCACTCCCATATGGGTCCCACACACTTTCTACGGCGTCCTGCGCACTCCCATATGGGTCCCACACACTTTCTACGGCGTCCTGCGCACTCCCATATGGGTCCCACACACTTTCTACGGCGTCCTGCGCACTCCCATATGGGTCCCACACACTTTCTACGGCGTCCTGCGCACTCCCATATGGGTCCCACACACTTTCTACGGCGTCCTGCGCACTCCCATATGGGTCCCACACACTTTCTACGGCGTCCTGCGCACTCCCATATGGGTCCCACACACTTTCTACGGCGTCCTGCGCACTCCCATATGGGTCCCACACACTTTCTATGGCGTCCTGCGCACTCCCATATGGGTCCCACACACTTTCTACGGCGTCCTGCGCACTCCCATATGGGTCCCACACACTTTCTACGGCGTCCGGCGCACTCCCATATGGGTCCCACACACTTTTTTGGCGTCCTGCGCACTCCCATATGGGTCCCACACACTTTCTACGGCGTCCTGCGCACTCCCATATGGGTCCCACACACTTTCTACGGCGTCCTGCGCACTCCCATATGGGTCCCACACACTTTCTACGGCGTCCTGCGCACTCCCATATGGGTCCCACACACTTTCTACGGCGTCCTGCGCACTCCCATATGGGTCCCACACACTTTCTACGGCGTCCAGCGCACTCCCATATGGGTCCCACACACTTTCAACGGCGTCCTGCGCTTTCCCATATGGGGCTCATACACTTTCTACGGCATCCGGCGCACTCCCATATGGGTCCCACACACTTTCTACGGCGTCCTGCGCACTCCCATATGGGTCCCACACACTTTCTACGGCGTCCTGCGCACTCCCATATGGGTCCCACACACTTTCTACGGCGTCCTGCGCACTCCCATATGGGTCCCACACACTTTCTACGGCGTCCTGCGCACTCCCATATGGGTCCCACACACTTTCTACGGCGTCCTGCGCACTCCCATATGGGTCCCACACACTTTCTACGGCGTCCTGCGCACTCCCATATGGGTCCCACACACTTTCTACGGCGTCCTGCGCACTCCCATATGGGTCCCACACACTTTCTACGGCGTCCTGCGCACTCCCATATTGGTCCCACACACTTTCTACGGCGTCCTGCGCACTCCCATATGGGTCCCACACACTTTCTACGGCGTCCTGCGCACTCCCATATGGGTCCCACACACATTCTACGGCGTCCTGCGCACTCCCATATGGGTCCCACACACTTTATACGGCTTCCTGCGCACTCCCATATGGGTCCCACACACTTTCTACGGCGTCCTGCGCACTCCCATATGGGTCCCACACACTTTCTACGGCGTCCTGCGCGCTCCCATATGGGTCCCACACACTTTATACGGCTTCCTGCGCACTCCCATATGGGTCCCACACACTTTCTACGGCGTCCTGCGCACTCCCATATGGGTCCCACACACTTTCTACGGCGTCTTGCGCACTCCAATATGGGTCCCACACACTCTCTACGGCGCCCTGCGCACTCCCATATGGGTCCCACACACCTTCTCCGGCGTCGTGCGCCCTCCCATATGGGTCCCACACACTTTCTACGGCGTCCTGCGCACTCCCATATGGGTCCCACACACTTTCTACGACGTCCTGCGTACTCCCATATGGGTTCCACACACTTTCTACGGCGTCCTGTGCACTCCCATATGGGTCCCACACACTTTCTACGGCGTCCGGCGCACTCCTATATGGTTCCCACCCACTTTCTACGGCGTCCTGCGCACTCCCATATGGGTCCCACACACTTTCTACGGCGTCCTGCGCACTCCCATATGGGTCCCACACACTTTCTACGGCGTCCTGCGCACTCCCATATGGGTCCCACACACTTTCTACGGCGTCCTGCGCACTCCCATATGGGTCTCACACCTTCCTACGGCGTCCTGCGCACTCCCATATGGGTCCCACACACTTTCTACGGCGTCCTGCGCACTCCTATATGGTTCCCACCCACTTTCTACGGCGTCCTGCGCACTCCCATATGGGTCCCACACACTTTCTACGGCGTCCTGCGCACTCCCATATGGGTCCCACTCACTTTCTACGGCGTCCTGCGCACTCCCATATGGGGCTCATACACTTTCTACGGCGTCCTGCGCACTCCCATATGGGTCCCCACACTTTTTACGGCGTCCTGCGCACTCCCATATGGGTCCCACACACTTTCAACGGCGTCCTGCGCTTTCCCATATGGGTCCCACACACTTTCTACGGCGTCCAGCGCACTCCCATATGGGTCCCACACACTTTCTACGGCGTCCTGCGCACTCCCATATGGGTCCCATACACTTTCTACGGCGTCCGGCGCACTCCCATATGGGTCCCACACACTTTCTACGGCGTCCTGCGCACTCCCATATGGGTCCCACACACTTTCTACGGCGTCCTGCGCACTCCCATATGGGTCCCACACACTTTCTACGGCGTTCTGCGCACTCCCATATGGGTCCCACACACTTTCTACGGCGTCCTGCGCACTCCCATATGGGTCCCACACACTTTCTACGGCGTCCTGCGCACTCCCATATGGGTCCCACGCACTTTCTACGGCGTCCTGCGCACTCCCATATGGGTCCCACACACTTTCTACGGCGTCCTGCGCACTCCCATATGGGTCCCACACACTTTCTACGGCGTCCTGCGCACTCCCATATGGGTCCCACACACTTTCTACGGCGTCCTGCGCACTCCCATATGGGTCCCACACACTTTCTACGGCGTCCTGCGCACTCCCATATGGGTCCCACACACTTTCTACGGCGTCCTGCGCACTCCCATATGGGTCCCACACACTTTCTACGGCGTCCTGCGCACTCCCATATGGGTCCCACACACTTTCTACGGCGTCCTGCGCACTCCCATATGGGTCCCACACACTTTCTACGGCGTCCTGCGCACTCCCATATGGGTCCCACACACTTTCTACGGCGTCCTGCGCACTCCCATATGGGTCCCACACACTTTCTACGGCGTCCTGCGCACTCCCATATGGGTCCCACACACTTTCTACGGCGTCCGGCGCACTCCCATATGGGTCCCACACACTTTCTACGGCGTCCTGCGCACTCCCATATGGGGCCCACACACTTTCTACGGCGTCCTGCGCACTCCCATATGGGTCCCACACACTTTCTACGGCGTCCTGCGCACTCCCATATGGGTCCCACACACTTTCTACGGCGTCCTGCGCACTCCCATATGGGTCCCACACACTTTCTACGGCGTCCTGCGCACTCCCATATGGGTTCCACACACTTTCTATGGCGTCCTGCTCACTCCCATATGGGTCCCACACACTTTCTACGGCGTCCTGCGCACTCCCATATGGGTCCCACACACTTTCTACGGCGTCCGGCGCACTCCCATATGGGTCCCACACACTTTCTACGGCGTCCTGCGCACTCCCATATGGGTCCCACACACTTTCTACGGCGTCCTGCGCACTCCCATATGGGTCCCACACACTTTCTACGGCGTCCTGCGCACTCCCATATGGGTCCCACACACTTTCTACGGCGTCCTGCGCACTCCCATATGGGTCCCACACACTTTCTACGGCGTCCTGCGCACTCCCATATGGGTCCCACACACTTTCTACGGCGTCCTGCGCACTCCCATATGGGTCCCACACACTTTCTACGGCGTCCTGCGCACTCCCATATGGGTCCCACACACTTTCTACGGCGTCCTGCGCACTCCCATATGGGTCCCACACACTTTCTACGGCGTCCTGCGCACTCCCATATCTGTCCCATTCACTTTCTACGGCGTCCGGCGCACTCCCATATGGGTCCCACACACATTCTACGGCGTCCTGCGCACTCAAATATGGGTCCCACACACATTCTACGGCGTCCTGCGCACTCCCGTACACACTTTCTACGGCGTCCGGCGCACACCCATATGGGTTCCATACACTTTCTACGGCGTCCTGCACACTCCCATATGCGTCCCACACACTTTCTACGGCGTCCTGCGCGCTCCCATCTGGGTCCCACACACTTTCTATGTCGTCCTGCGCACTCCCATCTGGGTCCCACACACTTTCTGCAGAGTCCTGCGCACTCCCATATGGGTCCCACACACTTTCTACGGCGTCCTGCGCACTCCCATATGGGTCCCACACACTTTCTACGGCGTCCTGCGCACTCCCATATGGGGCTCATACACTTTCTACGGCGACCTGCGCACTCCCATATGGGTCCCACACACTTTCTACGGCGTCCTGCGCACTCCCATATGGGTCCCACACACTTTCTACGGCGTCCTGCGCACTCCCATATGGGTCCCACACACTTTCTACGGCGTCCTGCGCACTCCCATATGGGTCCCATACACTTTCTACGGCGTCCGGCGCACTCCCATATGGGTCCCATACACTTTCTACGGCGTCCGGCGCACTCCCATATGGGTCCCACACACTTTCTACGGCGTCCTGCGCACTCCCATATGGGTCCCACACACTTTCTACGGCGTCCTGCGCACTCCCATATGGGTCCCACACACTTTCTACGGCGTCCTGCGCACTCCCATATGGGTCCCACACACTTTCTACGGCGTCCTGCGCACTCCCATATGGGTCCCACACACTTTCTACGGCGTCCTGCGCACTCCCATATGGGTCCCACACACTTTCTACGGCGTCCTGCGCACTCCCATATGGGTCCCACACACTTTCTACGGCGTCCGGCGAACTCCCATATGGGTCCCACACACTTTCTACGGCGTCCTGCGCACTCCCATATGGGTCCCACACACTTTCTACGGCGTCCTGCGCACTCCCATATGGGTCCCACACTCATTCTACGGCGTCCTGCGCACTCCCATATGGGTCCCACACACTTTCTACGGCGTCCTGCGCACTCCCATATGGGTCCCACACACTTTCTACGGCGTCCTGCGCACTCCCATATGGGTCCCACACACATTCTACGGCGTCCTGCGCACTCCCATATGGGTCCCACACACTTTCTACGGCGTCCTGCGCACTCCCATATGGGTCCCACACACTTTCTACGGCGTCCTGCGCACTCCCATATGGGTCACACACACGTTTTACGGCGTCCTGCGCACTCCCATATGGGTCCCACACACTTTCTACGGCATCCTGCGCACTCCCATATGAGTCCCACACACATTCTACGGCGTCCTGCGCACTCCCATATGGGTCCCACACACTTTCTACGGCGTCCTGCGCACTACCATATGGGTCCCACACACTTTCTATGGCGTGACCTGCGCACTCCCATATGGGTCCCACTTGCACACTTTCCTACGAAGCGTTCCGGCGCACTCCCATATGGGTCCCACACACTTTCTACGGCGTTCGGCGCACTCCCATATGGGTCCCACACACTTTCTACGGCGTCCTGCGCACCTCCCATATGGGTCCCACACACTTTCTACGGCGTCCCAGGCGCACACCCACATGGGTCCCACACACTTTCTACGGCATCCGGCGCACTCCCATATGGGTCCCACACACTTTCTACGGCATCTGGCGCACTCCCAGTTGGGTCCCACACACTTTCTACGGCGTCCTGCGCACTCCCATATGGGTCCGACAAACTTTCTACGGCGTCCTGCGCACTCCCAGTTGGGTCCCACAAACTTTCTACGGCGTCCTGCGCACTCCCATATGGGTCCGACAAACTTTCTACGGCGTCCTGCGCACTCCCATATGGGTCCCACACACTTTCTACGGCGTCCTGCGCACTCCCATATGGGTCCCACACACTTTCTATCGCGTCCAGCGCACTCCCATATGGGTACCACACACTTTCTACGGCGTCCTGCGCACTCCCATATGGGTCCCACACACTTTCTATGGCGTCAAGCGCACTCCCATATGGGTCCCACACACTTTCTTTGGCGTCCTGCGCTCTCCCATATGGGTCCCACACACTTTCTACGGCGTCCTGCGCACACCCATATGGGTCCCACACACTTTCTACGGCGTCCAGCGCACTCCCATATGGGTCCCACATACTTTCTATGGCGTCCTGCGCACTCCCATATGGTTCCCACACACTTTCTACGGCGTCCTGCGCACTCCCATATGAGTCCCACACACTTTCTATGGCGTCCAGCGCTCTCCCATATGGGTCCCACACACTTTCTACGGCGTCCTGCGCACTCCCATATGGGTCCCACACACTTTCTACGGCGTCCTGCGCACTCCCATATGGGTCCCACACACTTTCTACGGCTTCCTGCGCACTCCCATATGGGTCCAACACACTTTCTACGGCGTCCGGCGAACTCACATATGGGTCCCACACACTTTCTACGGCATCCTGCGCACTCCCATATGGGTCCCACACACATTCTACGGCGTCCTGCGCACTCCCATATGGGTCCCACACACTTTCTACGGCATCCGGCGCACTCCCAGTTGGGTCCCACACACTTTCTACGGCATCCGGCGCACTCCCATATGGGTCCCACACACTTTCTACGGCATACGGCGCACTCCCATATGGGTCCCACAAACTTTCTACGGCGTCCTGCGCACTCCCATATGGGTCCGACAAACTTTCTACGGCGTCCTGCGCACTCCCATATGGGTCCGACAAACTTTCTACGGCGTCCTGCGCACTCCCATATGGGTCCGACAAACTTTCTACGGCGTCCTGCGCACTCCCATATGGGTCCCACACACTTTCTACGGCGTCCGGCGCACTCCCATATGGGTCCCACACACTTTCTAAGGCGTTCGGCGCTCTCCCATATGGGTTCCACACACTTTCTACGGCGTCCTGCGCACTCCCATATGGGTCCCACACACTTTCTAAGGCGTTCGGCGCACTCCCATATGGGTCCCACACACTTTCTACGGCGTCCTGCGCACTCCCATATGGGTCCCACACACTTTCTACGGCGTCCGGCGCACTCCCATATGGGTCCCACACACTTTCTACGGCGTACTGCGCACTCCCATATGGGTACCACACACTTTCTACGGCGTCTGGCGCACTCCCAGTTGGGTCCCACAGACTTTCTACGGCGTCCTGCGCACTCCCATATGGGTCCGACAAACTTTCTACGGCGTCCTGCGCACTCCCATATGGGTCCCACACTTTCTACGGCGTCCTGCGCACTCCCATATGGGTCCCACACACTTTCTACGGCATCCGGCGCACTCCCATATGGGTCCCACACACTTTCTACGGCGTCCTGCGCACTCCCATATGGGTCCCACACACTTTCTACGGCGTCCTGCGCACTCCCATATGGGTCCCACACACTTTCTACGGCATCCGGCGCACTCCCAGTTGGGTCCCACACACTTTCTACGGCATCCGGCGCACTCCCAGTTGGGTCCCACACACTTTCTACGGCGTCCTGCGCACTCCCATATGGGTCCCACACACTTTCTACGGCGTCCGGCGCACTCCCATATGGGTCCCACACACTTTCTACGGCATCCGGCGCACTCCCAGTTGGGTCCCACACACTTTCTACGGCATCCGGCGCACTCCCAGTTGGGTCCCACACACTTTCTACGGCATCCGGCGCACTCCCAGTTGGGTCCCACAAACTTTCTACGGCGTCCTGCGCACTCCCATATGGGTCCGACAAACTTTCTACGGCGTCCTGCGCACTCCCATATGGGTCCGACAAACTTTCTACGGCGTCCTGCGCACTCCCATATGGGTCCGACAAACTTTCTACGGCGTCCTGCGCACTCCCATATGGGTCCCACACACTTTCTACGGCGTCCTGCGCACTCCCATATGGGTCCCACACCCTTTTAAGGCGTTCGGCGCACTCCCATATGGGTCCCACACACTTTCTACGGCGTCTGGCGCACACCCATATGGGTCCCACACACTTTCCTAGGCGTCCTGCGCACTCCCATATGGGTCCCACACACTTTCTACGGCATCCGGCGCACTCCCAGTTGGGTCCCACAAACTTTCTACGGCGTCCTGCGCACTCCCATATGGGTCCGACAAACTTTCTACGGCGTCCTGCGCACTCCCATATGGGTCCGACAAACTTTCTACGGCGTCCTGCGCACTCCCATATGGGTCCCACACACTTTCTACGGCGTCCGGCGCACTCCCATATGGGTCCCACACACTTTCTAAGGCGTTCGGCGCTCTCCTATATGGGTCCCACACACTTTCTACGGCGTACTGCGCACTCCCATATGGGTCCCACACACTTTCTACGGCGTCTGGCGCACACCCATATGGGTCCCACACACTTTCTACGGCATCCGGCGCACTCCCAGTTGGGTCCCACACACTTTCTACGGCATCCGGCGCACTCCCATATGGGTCCCACACACTTTCTACGGCGTCCGGCGCACTCCCAGTTGGGTCCCACACACTTTCTACGGCATCCGGCGCACTCCCATATGGGTCCCACACACTTTCTACGGCATCCGGCGCACTCCCAGTTGGGTCCCACACACTTTCTACGGCATCCGGCGCACTCCCAGTTGGGTCCCACACACTTTCTACGGCATCCGGCGCACTCCCAGTTGGGTCCCACAAACTTTCTACGGCGTCCTGCGCACTCCCATATGGGTCCGACAAACTTTCTACGGCGTCCTGCGCACTCCCATATGGGTCCCACACACTTTCTACGGCGTCCGGCGCACTCCCATATGGGTCCCACACACTTTCTACGGCGTCCGGCGCACTCCCATATGGGTCCCACACACTTTCTACTGCATCCGGCGCACTCCCAGTTGGGTCCGACAAACTTTCTACGGCGTCCTGCGCACTCCCATATGGGTCCGACAAACTTTCTACGGCGTCCTGCGCACTCCCATATGGGTCCCACACTTTCTACGGCGTCCGGCGCACTCCCATATGGGTCCCACAAACTTTCTACGGCGTCCTGCGCACTCCCATATGGGTCCCACAAACTTTCTACGGCGTCCTGCGCACTCCCATATGGGTCCGACAAACTTTCTACGGCGTCTGGCGCACTCCCAGTTGGGTCCCACACACTTTCTACGGCGTCCTGCGCACTCCCATATGGGTCCGACAAACTTTCTACGGCGTCCTGCGCACTCCCATATGGGTCCCACACACTTTCTACGGCATCCGGCGCACTCCCAGTTGGGTCCCAGACACTTTCTACGGCATACGGCGCACTCCCATATGGGTCCCACAAACTTTCTACGGCGTCCTGCGCACTCCCATATGGGTCCGACAAACTTTCTACGGCGTCCTGCGCACTCCCATATGGGTCCCACACACTTTCTACGGCGTCCGGCGCACTCCCATATGGGTCCCACACACTTTCTAAGGCGTTCGGCGCTCTCCTATATGGGTCCCACACACTTTCTACGGCGTACTGCGCACTCCCATATGGGTCCCACACACTTTCTACGGCGTCTGGCGCACTCCCATATGGGTCCCACACCCTTTTAAGGCGTTCGGCGCACTCCCATATGGGTCCCACACACTTTCTACGGCGTCCTGCGCACTCCCATATGGGTCCCACACACTTTCTACGGCGTCCGGCGCACTCCCATATGGGTCCCACACACTTTCTACGGCATCCGGCGCACTCCCAGTTGGGTCCCACACACTTTCTACGGCATCCGGCGCATTCCCAGTTGGGTCCCACACACTTTCTACGGCATCCGGCGCACTCCCAGCTGGGTCCCACACACATTCTACGGCATCCGGCGCACTCCCAGTTGGGTCCCACAAACTTTCTACGGCGTCCTGCGCACTCCCATATGGGTCCGACAAACTTTCTACGGCGTCCTGCGCACTCCCATATGGGTCCCACACACTTTCTACGGCGTCCGGCGCACTCCCATATGGGTCCCACACACTTTCTACGGCATCCGGCGCACTCCCAGTTGGGTCCCACACACTTTCTACGGCGTCCTGCGCACTCCCATATGGGTCCGACAAACTTTCTACGGCGTCCTGCGCACTCCCATATGGGTCCCACACACTTTCTACGGCATCCGGCGCACTCCCAGTTGGGTCCCACACACTTTCTACGGCATCCGGCGCACTCCCATATGGGTCCCACAAACTTTCTACGGCGTCCTGCGCACTCCCATATGGGTCCCACACACTTTCTACGGCGTCCTGCGCACTCCCATATGGGTCCGACAAACTTTCTACGGCGTCCGGCGCACTCCCATATGGGTCCCACACACTTTCTAAGGCGTCCGGGGCACTCCCATATGGGTCCCGCACACTTTCTATGGCGTTCTGCCACTCTCACCGTATTCCCGTAAGCCTCTACGGCATCCTGCGCGCTCTTGGAATCCCACTCACACCATACGGCGTTCCGAAAAATACTTCCAAGGTCTCGTCGAATTCGTACAGCTTGAAACCAAAACCGTCTCGAACAGGGTACAATCTTGTTTGGAAGCCTATCAGTAACTGTGTTGATTTTCACCAGTTCATTTTTAAGGATAAGTGAGCGTCGGCTGGTTTGTATAAACATGTTTAGTTGTTTTTGCCTAACTTCGACCTCAATTTTGAGCTTCCGCAAAAATTGAGCTTTCAACTCCAAAATTTAATAGGAGCGACCTGCATCCATTTCCAGCCTCCTGTCCAAAAATGAGCTTCTTAGCTCGATTTTAAGTGTACCAAAAAGATCAAGAACGCCAACTGAAAAAAAGGAGATTAACATCATAACTTGGCGGGTTATTCAATTTTTCTCGAAAACTAGTCAACCATTCCAAACCATTTTTGGGTGTTTACCCTAATTTTTTATGCTCTTTTTCAATGAAAAAAGAACCACTTCTCCAAGTTTTCTCAGAACGTCGATTTCGGTATCGCGCTCTGCGCACTTTTTTTTTTTCAACCAAATCAGGTGAGCGCTTCGCGCTCACCACAAGATGTTGGTGGTGTTCGCAATATTCAATAGTTGCTGTCAAAGTTTTTCCTTAAAAGTCTGTGGAATAAAGATTATTTATAATGTGTTTGATTCTTTTGGTAAAGAAATAAACACTTCTCTGTCATCTAGTGGCAAGCAAGGATTGATGTGATGTCATACAATACCCACCCTAAGTTTTGGTAAAAAGGCGAAAAAAAACGCGGAAAATCGCTTTTTTCGTCTTTTGGTCATAGCTCGCTTCAAAGGCAGTGTTCACGATGGAAAAGTTGCATGTTTTTTTTCTAAAACGTAAGCGTTGGGTCCCTCTAAGAAAATTAAGAGCGTAAAAGCGACGAAAAACGGCCGGTAAGTGGGTGAAAATCTCGTGGGCCAGTCAACCCATTGGGCCACTCCGCCCACGTCCTATAACGGTTCCCCTGACCTCGTGGTTAAATGAGCGATGGTTAAAAATCAAAAGCCCCGTTCTTCCCTTCATTCTCAACGTCTCTCTTTACTCAGGTCAGCTCGCACACATCGGCTGCAGAAAACGGGAGTTACAAGCCTCGGAAAACTCGTCCACAATGCTTTCCTAGCTGAAGTTTGTGGGGCCATAACTCGGTTTCCAGGGGGTCTTGTCCGATTTCAGGGACATTATTGAAATCAGCATGGGACCGTGTTCAAGATAGGCGAAAAAACAGAAAAACGGCTTTTCTCGTGAACACTGCCTTTAAAGTGAACGTTTTTCAAAATCGAAGACATCTTTGGAATCCACATTGATCATTCTATCTTTCTAATCTATACATGGCTTACTCTCAAACAAGGCACATAGGGTTGACACAATCAATCGAGTGAGAAGTGGGACAGTATGAAATGCTGAAATGTGTGACTTTGTCTCCTCTAGCCTATTCAACTTGCTTTTGATTTGGGGTTGTTTATTTAACAAAATTTATTTCTTTTCGATTTTCTTTTTTTTTGTAATCGAATTCCATTCCACTTCTGTGTATTATAAATTAGCTATTCATGTTGTTATTTGTTTAATATTTTTTGGTGTTGTTTGTAACATTTTTTTCTTACTCTGTTTTTAATATGAATTTTCACTATAATTTCATTTCTTATACAATTTAATTTTATTCATATTATTCTTGCTTCATTTAGAAAATGGTTCAGCTAACAACTTCAAATGATTATTCGAATATCAATCGTTTCAGCTCTACCCTCAGAGAAACAATTCAAAACGGTAAAAACCTCGAGCTTCAACAATGGAGGAGGTAGTTAGACTTCGTTTCATTTCAAGTAAGCTCCTGCTTCCCACTATCACAGCGCGGAGCGGTGGCCTTTTCGTCGGAAGGTCATTTTCACTTATTAAATTTCACCGAAGCCCATAGCTCCGCTGCTGCTGGTAATCAAACTCGAAAGCTCTCTAGGGATATAACAGAGCTTAGTTCGAGTTACAATTACTTACATCAGTATTCAAATATTCTGGGGTTATTTTCAGAATTCGAAAATAACATTCGTCTTCCTAGTTTCAAAAATGTTTTCAAATTTAGGAAAAAAGTTATTTCTTGAAGTAGTTATGACGCATTTCGCCCTCTCAAGAAGTTGAAATTTTTCAGATTCGATGAGACTTCGACCTGAAGAACATCACCAATCGATTCTTGTCGTATTGCTGAATTCGACAATGTCTCTATACCTGGAAAACAGTCAAAATTTTCTTTTAGTTTTGCCTAGTCTTAGATGAACTTCGTTCTGGCGAAAGTACCCCTTCAGCTTCCCCGCGTCTCCACTCCTTCCACTCTGTCTCTCGGCAAAACTCGGCAAAACATTGAAAGGAAACGCCGCCTATGCTCGCGGCCATGTAGGCACTAGGGGTCATCCGAGTATCTTTTGTTCGCCCTACCGTTGTCAGGGGTTTTGACTTATCTGGGGTGGTAGTAAATGGGTTTGAGAACGCGAGTTCACTCGCGGTAAGTTTGCGATAAACTGCCGCTAAACGCGAGCTTTACATTTGACGATTTTCAGGAAAGGGTCCAGACATTGCTGAAACTACGCACCCGCATGCCACGTTATGAGCCACTAGATACGCTCAGGGTGAGAAAAAATTTCCAAAAATTGCTTCATACTGTCTTTTTTGGAAAAAATATTGATTAAGAAAGAAATTCTGAAGATTTTTTTAACACTTCTCAGCTCACGGTAAGTTCGCGCAGAACTGCAACTTAACGCGAGCTGACAGAGAAATTGGAAGTAGTGTGTGAATGGGGAACAAGATGGGTAGCTTTTGAATAACTCCTCCGGAGGACGTTTTAGAAAGCTATCCATTTTTTCTTCAATCATATGCTGTTTCCATTTTCTCTGTCAGCTCGCATTAAGCTGACAGTAGATAATCAAACTCCAGTGTGGTGCTTTAGTTTCTGTTCCAGGGTTTCGACAGATTCTGGTGTACCTAAAAGAAGCAGGAAGCATTTGTGCGACACAGAAGCATTTGTGCGAGACACGTGGGCAGGGACTCTGAGACAGTATGCCGCGGCAAAGCTAGGAAGGTACCGCGACCCTCGAATGTGCCGCGATAGTTTCACGGTAGTACCACAGCAGCACCGTCTTGATAACTGTGCCGTGGAGAATCTGTTGCAGTGTCTTGAGGGTCGACAACTCCGCGACATTGACCTTACAATACCGCTGCAGTTCTGTGTCAGAACCGCACGGGCTACGAGAGGATGCATCAGCGATCCCGCGTAGACTGCGATGCACTATTATATGTGGTAAAACGAGATTGTTGCTGGTTCAATAGCCCAAATTTAGCGTACATCCCGTATCTCCTAGGTCGCAATAACGGGTATACACTCTCCCTATCAGGCAGAGGACGTAAGCACCGAAGGTGTGTATTTTTGTTCGTAGGCCCACCCAGTTGTATTATGACTCAATTCATATGAGTTACTCGCAGTCGGTCATATTTTTGTCAGAGCGCGGCCACCAACCGCGGAGCCGCAGCGGCACCACCGGAGGGTCGCCATGACATTGCCGCTGCGACTCCGCCATAGTGCCGCTTTGGTGCCTGTAGGAAGCCGCTCTTCATCGCGAAGACGCAGTGGCGATTTTTTTTATTTCCATGAGGTCCCACATATCTTGTTTTTGTTCATGTCATGCTTTGAAATGGAACTAATCCCTAGAACCGAAATTATTAGAATGTTGACATAAGTATTGAAAAAAAAGGAAAAAAAGTAGCACATGTGAATAACTTTTGGGTCAATCTATAGAATGAGGTTTTTGCCGTTTGCCGATTGCCGATTGCCGTTTGCCGGCCGTTTTTCGGATTTTCTTGCCGATTGCCGTTCGCCGAAATCTGAAAATCGTTTGCCGCACATTCCTGGTCGCCACAGTGATTAATCTCCAAACCGCAAGGTCTGGCTCAACCTATTGACGGCTCGTCGTCAAATGCAGATATAAATAATTAAGTATAAGGAATAGGGTCGGAATATGGATTTTTTTGGTTTTCCCGATTTTTCATCAAAAACTTTATTTGATCAATATATTTAAAAATTGCAGAGTAGCCGTGCAGACGCGGCTTTGCTTTTTGACATTGCAGACGAACGAGCTTTCAAGAGGCTGATCCCAGCATAAGCCGAAGTGGCGAAATTTTGTCTTTTCGTACTGTGGTGGGGAAAATAAAATGAAACAATGTGAACCTCGCTAAATTCTTAGCGCCAAGGGGTAGATCAAACAAGAATCTTTCAGGGGTCCAAGAAATTAAAATATTTTCAGCCTAAATTTTGTCCGAGGTGGGGGAGGATATTTGGGGCCCCGAACGCGAATATGAGGTCTATTCCGATTCAAGTTTGGGAAGGGCTCTCCCACTGCGGCAGGCGGTGCGGCGTTCGCGACACCACCGGCTAGAGTGCTTTCGATCGTGCGTGTAGCGTCGTAGCCCCATCCATTCACTAGACTTCATTCTAAGGAGAGCCCATATGTACACTCTGTTCTGATTGTAAGCTCCACAAAAACATGAACACGGAAGAAACCCCTACTAGAATCAATAAAAGCATGGGCAAACCCAAACCTCCCTGAAAAAAGAGCACAGTCTGAAAGTGCCGAAACCTCAATCTATCGGAAACGAGCTCATTTTCATTGGGTTTTTGGTTAGGTTCAAGCAAATATAGTCCTTTCGATATGTGTATATAATCCCTAGCTCTTTTTAAAACTGAAAACATACTTCCGATTCAGGTTTAACGCAATAAAGAAATTCTTGAAGGGTTGACAGCTAACTATGAGTAACCTCCTAAAATCTTTTAATTATTTCAGATTTTTTCCGCATTTTTGGGGCATTTTGCGGAAATCGGAAGGCCATAATATCCAATCGGTTAATCGGAAATCGAACATCCTTCTTCCCTGGTCTTCCTGATCCCTAGTGATTCCTGGTCCCTAGTGAGGACGCATGGTTAGAGTCTACGCAGGCTTGTTGGATTACATTGGTATTCAACTGGTCTGGATGTTATTTTTTTGTTAGAGATCGAGGAATCAAAGTTATTTGGTTGAGCACGACCTTTTGTTTAGACGATTAATCGATGCCGAACGCGCTGGACGCTTTGTGGTCCGCGACCAAGGATTCTCCTCAACAGCAGAGATAACACAGAGAGTTCTCCTCATATTCCGATAGAGCTGTAAATAAAAATGAAAATTCGTAAGAACGTAAAAGGTATTCTGACCCTATTCCTTGTACTTAATGATTTATATCCGCATTTGACGACGAGCCGTCAATTGGCTGAGCCGGACCTTGCGCTTAGGAGATTAATCAATGTGGTGACGCGCCGCGGCCGCGCGCGAAGGCTGCTGGATGGTCTGACTCTCCAGTCCATCCCCGGGGTCAGGGGCTCTCTACACACAGAGGGAGGAGTTGTCTTGTTTTTGCAGTTCGACACGTCACGCTAATCAACGCAAGCGAAGTGGTCCCGAGTGGAATTAGAGCCGCGAAAAACGAGACAACTCCTCCCTCGGTGTGTAGGGAGCCCCTGTCCCCATCCTCACTGCACAAATTCAATCCACTTCGGGGACTGTTATCGAGCGAGGAGTGCGTCAGATCGTCGAGAGAAAGGGAGAGAGACAGAGTGGAAGGAGTGGAGACTCGGGGAAGCTGAAGGGGTATACTCTGTTTATCTTGAATTGCACAAAACACGGTCCGCCAATAGTCCTCTAATTGGCCCGCTAGTACCGTAGTGTACGTCCGCGACGCGTTCTCGGCAGACCCGGGTTGCAGGGTGGGTGGCCGAGTGACGGCATTGACGAATCGATTGCTCTGCACACCTGATTACTAGACTATGTCAACGAATATTCGGAAAACGAATATTCGGCCGAATAAACGAATAATCGAATATTCGAATAATTCGATTATTCGGAAAAGTCAATTTTTCGAATAATTCGTTTATTCGAATATTCGGAAAAGACAATTTTTGAATAATTCGTTTATTCGAATATTCGGAAAAGTCAATTTTTCGAATAATTCGTTTATTCGAATATTCGGAAAAGTCAATTTTTCGAATAATTCGTTTATTCGAATATTCGAACGGCCCAATATTCGAATATTCGGCCGAATGAACGAATAATTTCAGAAAAATAAGAAGCAGAGTCTCCGGCACATGTCCATTTTAGGGGTCCAGAGGTGAAATGTCTCTAACCAAACTGGGTGCTATCTTAGCGGTGGGGGGCCACTATGTCTGGGTGCACTTTGCCCGCCCATTTCATCGTGCCGCACTAAATTTGAGCACCTACCCGGGTTTTCCCTCCCCCCACATATCAGGAGTGATTGCGGCACGGAAAAATGGGCGTGGTCATGTGCGATACAACAGTGCCCCCCCGCTCAGATAGCATCCTAAACTGATAGGAAATTCGGATATTGTTGGTAGATATTGTTTAGAAAATCCAGAGAATTTGATCGTATCGTTTAACAACTACTCATAGACAGTGGTAAATGTTAATTTGAGTACTCTTATGATGTAATGTGGAACGTCTTTCTCGTGGAAGTACATTGGCATAGCTTTGATCTATATAATACTATACAAAAAAAGGTCAAGAAAGTTGGAAGTGCCGCGAACGGGGGTTTGAATATGCGTACTCGGTCCGTACTTCTCATTCGAATACTCGCGATTTTGGCAGAATATTCGTATTATTCGTATTCGAATCATTCGAATAATTCGATTATTCGGAAGAGTCAAATTTTCGAATAATTCGTTTATTCGAATATTCGAAGAGGTCTGTTTTCGAATAATTCGTTTATTCGAATATTCGGAGGAGTCATTTTTTCGAATAATTCGTTAATTCGAATATTCGGAGAAGTCAATTTTTCGAATAATTCGTTTATTCGAATATTCGAAAAAGTCAATTTTCCGAATTATTCGTTTATTCGAATATTCGGAAAATTTTATTCGTTTGATATGCTCTACTGATTACGCGGGTACTCTGAGACATATTGCCGCAATCCCCCGCGATCTGCTTTGCTCGCAGTTTTCTGCTTCCAGAGATCTAAAGTATTCAAATTTAGTGGGCTGTTCGTATTTTCCAACGCCAGTGCATCACGCGCTGGTGTGATGTTTCCCAGCTCACGTTGAAAAAGTACGAAAAATTTACCTCTCTTGAACTTATGGCTTACTTTTTTAGTACGATTAACGGAAATGATAAAGCTACGAAAAAATGCGGCCAACTTTGAATACGGTTCCGATCAAGAAATCACGACCGACGCGTAGATAGCCCTTTTTACGAGGAGGTACAGTGCGCGTTGTAAGTGAGCTTAAAGGCAGTAGTCGCGATGAAAAACGTCATCGAAAAAAAACTACAAAAATCAGCTTAGATCAAAAACAGCTGAAAAACTATGAAGGTAGCACGGTGAAAAACGGGCTAGAATTGGAGTTTCTAGGGCCCAAAGATGCCAGTTCGTGCACACAGCGCAGCCCAAAAAGATCGCAGTCTCATGCCGAGCAGTCAAAAATCATCGACATCTAGAGGAAGGAATAAATACAAATTTACCTAATAAAAACAGTTGAACAATGAAAGCAAACACTTCAGTCAATGTTTTTGACTAGATGAGTACATAAGTATTCGATCAGGTCAGTCCGAAGGTTAAAGGCAGTGTTCACGATGAAAAAAGTTTTCGAAATTCCACTAGGATGGGTAGTGGAGGGACACTCTGTAACGTTAACGTCAAAAGAACGCATGAAAACGAGCCAGGAAGAGCCCCAAAAGAGCCCGAAGTTGCAACTTCGAGCGCATTGAAAACCCCAAAAGCGCATCACACGCCCACCGACGTGAACAAATGAATGCTCGAGATCGTGAGATGAGCGATGATTTTCAATCATTAGTCCCGTTCTTCCCTTCATTCTCAGCTTCTCTCTTTACTCAGGTCAGCTCGCATAGATCGGCTGCAAAAGACGGAAGTTACAAGCCTCGGACAACTCGTCCACCATGTTTCCATAGCTCAATCTTGGAGGGACCATACCTGCGTTCACAGAAGGTCTTGTACGATTCCAGAAGCATCATTGGAATCAGCATGTGACCGTTTTCAAGATAGGCTCAAAAACAGAAGAACGATTTTCATCGTGGACGCTGCCTTTAAAATTAAATTTCAAGCCATCTGATGTTCTTGATATTAGAGATCAGCAATGCCGATGATATGGAGTTGGGCTCGTCCACCATCGAAAGGCAAGAAAGTTCAGGCTTCGAATTTGGCCCGAAACAGCGGTTTTCTTCTCAGTTTTTTCTGATAGGTCCTACAACTCTGAACCCAGTTAAGGGATTAGAGAGGAAAATAAGATAAGCATATCTGACGCGACCACTGCCTTTAATAAAAATTTAAACTGATTCTGCCTCTGCACCATTAACTGTTCTTACTAATAAAGGTCGATGTTGCTTATGAGAAGGAACCGGAGCAAAGCGCTCTTCAAAATATTCTCGGATGAAGACCACAAAGCCAAACTTGCGCTGGACATTAATGCAAATGAAAATGGTTGGCGCGATCTACTCGACGGATGAAGCGATGAAGTCTAAAAATGTTCTCGTTGTTCCTTTCTTGTGAGATTGCAATTTTATGTCTGACACTTTGTTTTCAAAAAATCTTGATGTGACTCTGCATTCATATTGTAAATCATTTTCATTGAAATGAGTGAAGCTTTATTCCTTACCTGTGTTCAGTGTTAAGTGAATTTTACTCCCCAGTTAAAGGTGGCGGAATTGGCTAGCTTGTCGAGTAATTTTGTGAAAAAATATTTCTAGGAAACTGTCATGTTCATCCTTTAAATTTAAACTTTCACTAGCTCTATGTTTGTGAAAGAATATTCATGATTCTTGTATTTCTTGATGTCGTTCGCATTTTGAAAGAATAAAATGATTCCTCCATGTTATTGACAAGTTGGGCTATTTCCAAGGTGCGATATCGCCGGGAGCATGGGATTTTTTATGTCCTGAGGGCGCATAGGTGCCGTTTCGGGCAAGAAAACTGCGTTTAGAATACGGCTGCCCGCTTTTGAAAATATGCCTCAATTTTCATGAATGCAGCTTAAAGCCAAAGAGCGCTACATAGGATGGGGTCTTTGAAAAAAGGTTCAAGTTCGGCATTGTGATGAAATATTTACAAGTATTTATCGAAACTTTACTTAGAGATTTTCGCTTTGCTTCAACGTGCGGAAAACCTAGTCCAGGACCCAAGTAACTAAACTAATTTTTTTAGCCGGTTCAAAACAGCCTTTGAAGACCCATTTTTAGGTGTGATACGACAAAGAAATTAGGTGTAACACAATCAATTGTATCACACCTAAAAATTTGTCTTCAAAGACCGTTTTGATCAGGCTAATGAAACTAAATCAGTTACTCGGGTTCAAGACTAGATATTCCGCACGTTGCAGCAACGCGAGAATATCCAATTGGAATTTCGATAATTATCATGCTTCTCTGGGCCAAATTCCGGTCCGCAATTGCGTCTCGACACGCTTTGTGGCCTCGCGCTTTCGAGTCGGAAGAGTTTCCAGCGCCGCAGCCGCCGATCCGTTGACTCTAGTAGGTGGGTTTAGGAAACTGGAAACTGGACAAAATTGGAAAAACTGTATAAAAAAGCCACATCGAGTCGTCTTTGACGCTGGAAACTTGAAGGACTTGAACGCGTGCGGCCGCAAAGCATGTCGAGATTTGGCCCAATTCGGCCCAGAGAGGCACAGTACTTGTAAATATTCCATCACAATCGCGGATATGGAAATTTTTCATGGACTCCAACTACTGTAGCGCTCTTCAGCTTTGAGCTGCGTTCATGACATTTGAGTACATTTTCAAATTGCGGACAGCCATATTCTAATCGTAGTTTTCGTGCCCCAAACTGCACCTATGTACCCTCAGGGCATAAAAACAGTCTCCGCCCACCACATGTAGCGCTCTTCGGCTTGAAGCTGCGTCTGTAAAATCTTGGGTACGTCTCCACATCCGGGTATTCATACTCTAACCCCAGGTGGGGTGCCAGAAGCTGCACCTATGTACCCTCAGGACATAAAAATACGCTCCTCCAACCTTATGCAGCGCTATTCGGCTTCAAGCTGCGTTTCTGAAATTTTGGGTACGTTATCACATGTGTATACAAGTCTGTTGGTACCTGCTCGTTGGTGCCCCTGCTTCTACTGAACCCAGCAGACGTTTGAGTGCACACAGGGAACGTTCGAGCGATATAGCGTGCACAACTATATCGCGAAAGTATCCCGCACATTGCATAAAGGTGTCGCCGTCCGGCACACTAAGGCCTCTGGTCCATAACACCTTAGGATCCGTACCTAGGGAGTCATGGAGTCTTTGGCCACAAGCCACAATTTCGCCACCCTGAACTGTCGATCGCTGTCGAGTGATATCCAAAAAACTGCGCTATCCAGACTTCTGAGCTATTTCCATGCACCGTTTGCTGCTTTGCAGGAAACCCGCCTCAAGGATAGACCCGTCATCAGCGTCGGAGAGTACACCATCTACTGCGGCAACGCTGACGATAGGAGAGTGGGAGGCTGTGCAATAGCTGTAAGGAAGGATTTCAATGGTATGGTCAAGGAGTTCGGCTCAACGTCGTGTCGGAATGCATTCGTACGACTGCGGGATCACAGAGGATTCAATCTGTGGATAGTGAGTGCTCATGCGCCCACTGAAACCGCCGAAGACAATTCGAAGGATGCGTTTTATGAGGAACTCAATACGTTGCTGGCCAGGATACCTTGTCAACATGCTGTTGTCGTGGGGATTGACGCAAATGCGAAGATGGGACTTGATCAGGAATCCGAAAGTACTCGGTAAATGGTTCTACCCAGTGGAGCAAACATCGGACAATGGCTACCGCCTTGTCGACTTTGTGAACGCAGTGGTCTGATTATTGCATCGACATTCAAGAGGAATCATCGCCGCCATCAGCTTACGTGGCAGGGACCAACCCGGCTATCTCCAGAAGAGCAGCGGAAGCGGAAGATGACAACTTTGAAACTACAGCTTGACTATGTCCTGACGAGGAATATTCCAGTATCGGACATTCGAAGATCTAGAGCTGTGTGGGATGTCGCATTCGATTCGGATCACCGTCCTGTTCTGTTGAACTTCACTGCGAGGATTCATAAGAGGAAGCGAGGGCTCAGCCTCTCCAGAGGATTGACATGACAAGTCTCCAGAGATGAAGAGTGCAGAAGGAATTTCCGACAACGCGTTTCTATTCACATCGGAGTACGGACTAAGAAGAAACTTTGCGACGCGGATTCTTTTGTCAAATGCATCCAGGACGCTTCGAAAGAGCACTCCCGGTTGTACAGCCTAAGAAGAAGTTCGCCTACGTCTCAGAAGAAACAACATCTACCTACAACAGAGTATGTGCTCTCCGAACTGCAGGAAACTTCGTGGAGGAGAAGCGTCTGAGGAGGAAGTTGCGTCGGCAGCTTCAAAGTGACCGCGAACGAGAGTGGACGTGTAGAGCTAAGGAGTTCGAGAAGGCTTGGGAGGAGGAGAATCCGAGGAAAGCCTACACGTTGCTGCGACAGTATAGCGGGAAGATGAAGAGATGTTCTCCTGTCTTGAACACTACCAATGGAGTTGCAGTTGGTGATGCGACGCTGCCAATATGGAAGGATTACTTCAGTTCACTACTGAATCGTCCAGCGCCATCAGTACCTGAGCTCCCGCATGTTCAGAGAGCACATTACGATGTCAGTGAGGAACCGCCGACTGAGTCTGAAGTTTTGGATTGTGTCCGGAAAATGAAGAATGGAAGGCAGGTGGAGATGACAACATCACTGCTGAAATGCTGAAAGCTCTTCCTCCGTCTGGGATTCGTGAAATGACCAACACCATCCGTGCCATATGGATGAGCGAAAGGATACCCGATTCGTGGAGACATGCGATCATCGTACCTCTTCACAAGAAGCTATCCGTCACGGATCCTAAGAACTACAGAGGAATCTCTCTACTTCGTGTCATGTACAAGGTTTTAGAACGTATCATTCTCGAGCGACTTATCAAACATCGTGAAGGAACGACCAGAGATGAGCAAGCCGGTTTTCGACCTGGAAGATCGACCATCGACCAAGTGTTCGTCGTGAGAAGAGTAATTGAATCGTGGCAGCGGTTTTCAGAAGCCATTACAGCTTGCTTTTTTAGACTTTGAAGCCGCGTTCGACTCTCCTCATCGTGATCGATTGCTCAATGCTCTGCGAGCAGATGGAGTCCCGGAAAGTATGTTCGGTTAATCGAGGACATGAACAAAGGAACAACAGCAGCAGTTCGTACACCTGTCGGATTTACGTCAGCTTTTGAGGTGACAACCGGAGTAAGGCAAGGAGGCCGTGCAGGACCTCTTCTTTTCAACTTCGCCCCTGATGACATCATGCGTAGAGTTGCAGAATAGTTTCCTGCGGATGTGATCCTAACACCATCAGGACGCTCCTTTGTCGACCTGGAGTACGCCGACGACATTGTGTTATTCGCTGAAAACAACGCAAAACTGCAAAGGATTGTGAACCTCGTTTCGAAGTATGCCGCAGCCTATGGACTTCGTCTTCGTCCCGACAAATGCAAGCAGATGTGGGTCTCTCAGAGGCCTTCAACTGGAGTTTGTGTGGACGGACAACGTATCGAACTGGTGGACGATTTCTGTTATTTGGGCTGTTTGCTGAAGAACGATGGTAGTTATGCAGCGGATATTCGACAACGATGTGCGAAAGCTACGTCTGCATTCAATTCTCTAACCAAGTGTTTGTGGTCTACCACCATCGCGAAGGAAGTCAAGTTGCGCGTCTACCTATCCGCTATTCGCCCTATCATGATGTACGGATCGGAGACGTGGGCAGCACCGAAAACGCAGATGGAAAGGTTGGATTGCACGGAGAGGAAGGCTTTAGGCGTTTGCTTGGATATTTCTGGCCGCGTGTATGCCATAACGAAGACCTTTACAAGGAAATCGACGCAGTACATCAACGCTTGACACGAGGGAGGTGCCAGCATCTCCTAACGCCATCTCAAGCAGCAATGGAAAGTCGACTTCGACTGCTCGGGCATATACTAAGAAGAACGCCGGATCGTCTCGTACAACACGCTTTAAAAATGCTTCCAAATCCTGTCTGGAAACGGCCACCTGGGCGTAGGCGAAAGTTCTGGACGGATGTGGTTAAAGAGGATTTAAAGTCACTCGGCATCGAAAGACAGTTCAGGCGCGATGTTTCGTTTCGCAGGAAATGGAATAGTGACAGCTGGATGGAATGTGTTCAAATTGTGGCTGAAGACCGTGAAAAATGGACACGGCTGACTACTAGGACGGCACACCTCGGTGAAGATGCGGAATGACCGCGTCAGGCGAAAGCCAACCGATTAAGTCAAGTAAGTCAAATCACATGTAGACAGCCATACATGAAGGGAGGCATGCGGATTTCCTCGAAGGAGGAGGGCTGAGCGAATTGCCCGATTTAGGAGGGAGTCAGACCAAAGTTGGGTTGTATCACACCTCGCGCCGTAGCCTGCACTATATTTTACTTTAATTTTCAGATTTTTTCCAATATTCGACTTTTCAAATAATTCGGCATTTTGGAGTTAACGATTATTCGAATTTTCGAATACTTCGGAAATTTGCCTTTTTCGAATATTCGACTTTTCGAATAAATCGATGTCGACTTTTTCAGTCGAATGATTCTCCGAATCATTCGATTAGGTCAAAGTATAGACTGCACGACAAGTGGTTTTCAGCGCCTACGACGCCTTTAACCAGTTTCCTGAGCAATAATAAAGTAGAACTCCTCCCCGTAGATCCCAGTGTTAACGACTCGTACCCCTGTTGGCTTTTCACAGGATTACTTATACTGAAACCGGAGCCATACTCGTTCTACGCTTGACACCAGAATCTAGCTCACTTTTCTCAACGATTACATTTAATGGTATATACCTGAAGCATTCACTTAACGCGATGTTCCGCACACTAGCTTCGAAACTTCGCTTTTTTCACAACATTTTACAGTATTTCCTTAAAGGCACATTCCAAGCTCAGGATCGAAATCTGAGATTTTCACATAGTTCTAAAGTAGCCCCAACCCAGATAAAACCTGCCAAGTGTGAGCTCTGAATTCCTCCGATTCAGTGATATATAGGAGGAAGCCACCCTAGGACGCCCATATAAGGAAGCCACTTTGGCTCGCCCCTTTTACGATCTTTCGAGCTCAACAGTGGCGAGATGAATGATGGTTTCCGATCAGTAGCCCCGTGCTTCCCTTCATTCTCAACCTCTCTCTTTGTTCAGGTCGGCTCGCATACATCGGTTGCAAATGGCGGAAGTTACAAGCTTTAGAAAACTGGTCCGCCATGCTTCTGCAGTCCAATTTTTGAGGGGCCTTAACTCCGTTCCTAGAGGGTCCAGTACGATGCCAGAGACTTCAATGGAATCAGCGTGGGACCATTTTCAAGATAGGCAGAAAACCAGAAAAACCATTTCAAGGTTGGACTGTGATTTTGAAGGCACTGTCCAACCTCATAATCGTTTTTCTGGGGCAGTAGAATTTGGCTTAATATGCAACTTAGATTTTTAATTTGAGTTGCATATTATCTTTAATCTTACACAAACTCAATCATGCTGGTTGTGACCTGGGAATGCCCTCATAGAAGCGCCAACTCTTAATGAGCAACTCTGTTCCAAATCAGCGACACTTCATCATCAAATTCATGGATGACACTGATTGGAAACATCAGCGACAGGTGGCTGTCGCTGATTGCAGGGTGGCCAGAGCACAAGAAATAGTGCGGTGGTGGGGGAGACACATAGATTTCAATTGGACCTGAGCAAAATGTCCTCCGAGTACATTTAAAACTCCCGTTCAAATTTTAAGACGGAGGTAAACCAAGACAGTTAGAGGTGAAATAAGACCTTTTCCTTTTGAGTTGAGCCTTGTTTATCAGTTTTCGATTACAATACCGGAGCTATAGTTTGTTAAAACGAAGGAAATTGAATAAATTGGTGAAAAAGGGTCCGAGTTCTCGAAAAAGTGAATTTTGTTGCACATTCAGTTTTCTCTTCAATTTTTGAAAACCTAGGCGTATTCAAGGTTCCAATTGCCATTTATGAGTTTTATGAACGTGCACAGCAACTAATAAAGTAATTTACGAGTATACAGAAACAAATTTTTACAAAAAAGCAAACAAATGTATTAGTGTCAACAAAGTGAATTACTGATCATCAGTTTCGAGCTAGTTGATGATCCCTGATACTACAAAGCATCACTAGAGTCTTGGACCAGCATAAAATCTACCGAATCTAGATTGCTATTTCAACTTCGAATGAGGTTTTTTCGTGTTTTTTCAAAGATAGCAGTATAGCAAGACTTAACTGAGAAAAACTCGACAATCACATTACATCGTGAACTCTGCCTTTAAAGCCACAGTCCAAGCTCCGAATCGATTTTTCGTATTTAAGCCTATCTTGGAGAAAATTTCACGCTGATCACAACGGTGTCTTCAGAATCGCTCAGAACTCACTACAAACTGAGTTACGGCTTCTCAAAATTTTTGAATTCGAATTAGTAGAAGTTCGCGGACGAGTTGTCCTGAGCCTGTATTTTCTCGTTATTCGCAGCCACCATTTTGAGTAAGGTTACAATATAAAGCCAGACCGAAAACAAAAGGAAGAACATAGATTTTGAATAAAATCATTCGCGCGTCTCTTCCCAATTGAGATCGGAAACCTGCCAGTGGGCGTTGCCCATTTTTTCTTACAAGGGGGCGTGGCCCACTTTTTCCTAGCTTTTTCTCGCTTATTTGAGCAAACTGAGATTTCGCGCTTGGCAGGGTTGCTATAAACGGCGACCGGATCAAAATATCAAAAATTACCTCTGAGGTTGGACTGTGCCTTTAAAGGCAGCATAGGCGCTCCAAAATGAAGTCAATTTCATGGCAAGAATCGAAGGCATGTAGCTGCCAGTATTGAGAAATGACGGAAAAAATCCGAAAAAAAAACTATTAAAATGGAGAAATAGCGGTTCTGTCCGTATTGGTTCGAATGTGTGTGGACGAGTAGCACCGCTTTGGTTTAAATAGAGAAGTCAGCAGAAAATTGGTTGGGAAACGACCCTAACACATTCGTACGGCCTTTACCTGAACGCCTATAGAAGGGTCAAAAAGTAGCCAAGACAACCGTATTCGAGTATTAAATATTGAGAGGGGTTTGAATTGAGGAGCGGAGCCCATATCGGTTGGGTGGAGAACCGATGATTCGGTGACTCAATACGGCTCATATACGGTCATTTGAACTCATTTTTGGCGTTTGCAACGATGTGAGCGCTCTACTAGGAACCGTACGACCCCATTAACGTAGCTATCTTAACTACTTTTACAAGTGTCTATCGCCCATCTTCCGAGACGTTCTGCTCACTGTCACGGAAGTCTCGCTTCCTTTTATTTGCCGTATGTCCCTAAAACTCCGCCCACTCCTTCCGGAGCTACGCGCAATACTCCCTAAGGGGCCGAATAGAGTCTCGCCGCGCAACGGCGCGGCAGCATTGTTTGCAGCCGTATCGATCACGCGGCGCTGCGAGGCGGCGCGGCGGGTCGATTAGACCTGATCAGGGCAGAATCTGGCAGCGGCGGCTGCCGCGTGGCCTGAGCGGTGCGGCGAAGTGGCGCGGCGATAGCAGACGGTCGAGCCTGCTTTCCATGATCTTTTACTGTGCAAGTACATCAATGTCACTTCAATTCGTAAGGTTTTGGGCTGGTGAAACGTGATTTTTGAAGCTTCACGGATTTCAACACCAATTCAAGTGCTCATTTTTTTCTGACCTTTGAATTCGAAAACCCACCCCGTAACTTTTAAAGCACGTTTATCTATAGTTCCATGTGAGAAGCTTCTTCTCAGCTGAAAGCAGGTCTTCTATGAATCACTAATTTTCGAAAAGGTAGAGTTGCCACGATAAGTAATAGTGAGTGCAAGACATGGACATTAGACGCTAGGTTTCCAATTAATTAATCATCCGATTACCATGTTTCTAGAATACGCCGAAGAAATAAAGAGTTCGCATGAACACTTCTGCAAAAAACAAGGGCTAATGAGTTTTTTCAATGAACCCTTTTTATTACAAATTCACCGAATGAATGATATTTGAATGAGACATTTTCAAATTTTCGACTGAATGAATTTCGTCGAATAACGCATTTTTAAAATGATGAATAAGTTATTAAAAAATAATAATTAAATGAGGACTCTCCGTTTTTTTTTGGAATAAATGAAAATTTTCAAAAACTTATCCTCTATTCGATTCGAATAATCGCAAGATTCGTCCGCATATTCAGACAAAAATTAGAATCCTCGAATTATTTCAGAATAATTAACGAAGATTCTCCAATTTTTTATCAGTGGCAGAGAGTATTCGAATGCCGTGACCCAAACTTGTCCGAATATTCGGAAAACTGAATATTTAAGTTTGTCAAAAAGCGAATATTCGGAAAACCAATTAATTTGAAATCCCGAATAAATCGAATATCCGAAATACCTATCAATGCAGAATTCCAAAATAATCGATAACTAGATAAAAAATTATTTATTTCCCTGAATAAACTGAATACCCGAGAAAACTAAAAGTTCAGAATCCCAAACAAGTCGAATCTTTCAAAAATTAGAAATTGTGGCTTTCAAATATATATCGAATATTCCACTTTTTCGAATATTTTTTCTAATAACTTTTCGATTCGCCCCCAATTCTAGCGATTACGTAAGGTAAAATATTATAATTATAATCCTATAAAAATGATTACGAGATAGTGGAAGAGGTGTACATCGATCACAAAATCCATCTTCAGGGGAGAATCCTCAGGTTCTGAAATAGCTCTGATTGTCAATTGGTCTATCTTGAAATCATATATATTCTTTGCTTATGCGAGACACTAAACATTACTCAAGCCGCTGTGAAATTGTCTAGCTCCAACTTGGCGAATCTGACCAGTCAATTAGATATTTAGATGTCAGGTGCATAGCCCTGTACGTAGTACGCAAAAGCGCGTGGCCGCTCCAGTTTGCTCCGGCCCGATCATAGCAGTCGGAGATCGGCGGCGCCGAGAATCTTGAGCGGCGCGGCGCGCCGCGCCGCTCCTACCTCCGCCGCTCCTTTCAGCGGCGGGACTCTATTCGACCCCTAAGGCCTAGTGCATACTTACCGCGACGCGCGACAGCGACAGCGGATTCCATGCATATTGACTTTCAGTCGATATGGATGATAGACACTATGTCGCGTCGCCCGTCGCGGGAAGTATGCACTAGGGCTAAGACATACATAGTGCATACTCCCCGCGACGCGTTACGGCGATAGTGCATATCAGCAATATCGATTTTCGGTCGATTTGTATAGTAAATACTATGTCGCGGCGCCCGTCGCGTGAAGTATGCACTAGGCCTAAGACCCACACATAATTTCGCACTGACCCCGAAGCTCCCTCCTCCAACATTTATGATCTCTGATGCGTTGACTCTGAAGCAGCGCCCACTTGACACAAGCTTTTTTTATGCCGCGAAGCTCCGTTTTGTCATAACTTCGTCCATACTGGTCGTGTGCATGTCTTACCCCTAAACAAGGCTCTTATGTAGATTGTGATAGTGCGAAAAAGGAAGCTCTATAGACTCGAAATTGGTGCAATAATGGGACCTCCTATAGATTACAAAGACCATGAAAAGGTTATAAGCAAGCAAACGAGATCGCTGTGTGAAATTGAGCGGAAATAAAGTTTCGGGTTTTCCAGTTTTCAGGTCGCTTTACAGTGCGTTGCAAGGTTATACGACATACGCCAGTTTTTGGGGGTTTGAAGTTCGTGTGACCAAAGCGAACAAACGGTGAAGGCCAATCGACGCAGCACCCTCGAAATCCTAGGGTACGATTTTTCAGAAAATTGGATCAGCGGCCAAAGAAAGGACGCCAAATAATGTCGAAAATGACCGTTACAAAATTATAATACGACGTAGCTGGTGTCTTCGTGAAGGGGCCACACTTTAGGAGGCCACTCACAATTTTCTGCGGTCATTGGGTTGCCATTGCTCGCAGCAGCCTGGTTTGATGGCTAAGCGACGGCACGAGCCGCCTTCAAAATTTGTTCGTATTGAAACAAATGGGTGCAAAAACTTCTATACAAGTTGGGATTTGTCGCTCAGTAGTCAAAGAAGATTTGAGAGAGCGAGACTTTGAGAAAAAAAATGTAATGAGACTCACTTCACTCTTGACCTTAGATTTGATGTCTTCCAAGTTCTGTATGCCTTCTGTAACAATGAATTGGAAGTTCACAAACTGGTTTGAGGATGTTTCATCAATTAACTCACCGAACGCGCTCTGATTGTTAATACCATAAACGACGACGGCTGTTGCTAACGAAATTGCCGCACAGACAGCTGCCAGAGTCAGCGGATGGAGAAGGAATTGTTTGCAACAGCATGCGCACCTGGAATCGTCCTTCTTGGTTCAAGCATTTACACCGATCAAATTCTCTATCTTGAATGTTCTATACATGATTCTATTGTTGTCTTTGATTCACTGCTGGTTGTTGCTTCATGGCTAAGACAATGGAGGCCTATGGATGATCAAAGTGTCATTGCTCAAACTAAAGGCGGCGTTCACGATAAAAACGGTCTTCCAGTTTTCGCACGAAATCGAGAGTTCTGGGTCAATCGCAACAGTAATGCAGAATAAACGTCTAAGGGTGAGCAATCAATGTACGGCCCCAAAACATGGATGAGCTATGCCCGTCCCGCCCAATTCATTGCTGACTGAAGTGGGTGGATCGGGCGTAGCTTATCTAAGGCTATTTATGAACCGTTTTAAGCCATTTTTGAACACTGTTGTTGCAATGGACCCCGGAATTCTAGATTTCAGGTGAGCACTCAAAGATAAATTTTTATCGTGAACATTGCCTTTGAGGTGATTGTAATGTTTCATACTTTCGCGGTTTCGATTTCTTTTTCGTAGTTGAAAACGTCTAAGCGCTTGTATCACAGAATTCGATCATATTTGTGATTCAAATTTACATATGAAAGAGACGGTGCTCATCATAGAGGTGATGTAGTGCCACGCTGATCACGGAATTTAATTCCGATTATACCGCTTATTTTGATCGAATCGATAGAGACTGTGATGGTGGAAAGCCAAGACTAGGGTGAGGGAATCGCTCTCTCTGAGTGACATCGTAACAGTACATATCTCAAAGCGACGAGGAACCTGGGCAGCAATTCTTCCGAAGGTGACGGTTCGCGATCATGTTTGCACTACATTAAAGGCAGTGTTCACGATTATTTTCGTCCTGGATTTTTTTCACATGAAACAATGCGTTGGCCTCCAAGTGTTACTAAAATTACGAAGAGACGGCGAGAAACGCATTAAAACGTCGTATGTCAGTGACATTATTCTATACCATGGACTAGTTGTCCGGTTGGATGAACATGTTCACTGTGGTTGTCAACGGTGGAAAATTGGGTCAATCGAAAGTAGGAGGATATTTCATGCGAAGCAGGATTAGTTAGGGCCCTAAGGAAAGAACGGGGCAATAAAGAGTAGAGAATTGAGAAGGACGGGTCCACAAAACATGTCATTGTCACAACAAACACTTCCTGTGATACTTAAGAGGCGGGGTGATACTTAAGGATTTCATGTACTTCTGGTGCATTTTTCTCAATTTCTACGTCATTTTAGTTCTACCCGGAGTCCACTGAATCAATATAGCGAATAATCTCAAAGTTGAAGATTATCGTGAACACTGATTTTAATAATGAGCGCCCTGCATACGGAGTCCACCTAATCGATTCAGTCTGGTGAATGGACTGGGCTGCGACGATAGATCCCAGCGCGCGATCGAAACCACCTTCTCAGGCAAACTCAAATGTCGACAGCAGGTTTCTGAGGTGTCATCACAGAGCACGTCTGCTTAGAATACGAAAAAATGCGTGATTTCGGCGCGAGAGAACCTGGTATCACGCCGAAATGTCCAGGTGTAGACCTCCTAGCGCAGGATTTTGAGACGGCGGCATGACTTAAAGGCAGCGTACACGCTCGTAAACGTAATTGAGATAACTACGGAATTAGAATGGTATGGCACCGATCATAACGCCCATGCATTTTGAAGTGTCAAAAAACGACCCACAATGACGCTACAAGAGTGAGAAGTTGGCCCCGCCCCTGTATCTGCCCGCCCCCTGCATTTGTGTCTTCCTCCAGAACAGGGATTCTGGGCCATTTCCACCGCCGGCGACGTTTGTGGGTGGTGGAATAGGTACAATAGGTAAACCACACACATTGACGACGGCGAAATTGGCCCAGCACCCCTGTTTTGGAGGAGGACGCAAATACGGGGGGCGGGCAGATACAGGGGCGGGGCCAACTTCTCACTCTTGTAGCGTCATTGTGGGTCGTTTTTGACGCTTCAAAAAGCGTGGGCGTTGTTTTCGGTGCCATACCATTCTAATTCCGTAGTTATCTCAAATACGTTTACGAGCGTGTATGCTGCCTTTAACTGAAGCCACGAAAGGTTCAGCTGTCGACCTGCTACCGCCGGGTTTATGGGATCTGCTGTAGACATCCTATCGCCGGACTTTGGACTTTTAATTAGTGTGGCCACCTTCAAAATTCGGAGCAGTTAAACGAGCTGGACCATCGCAGGATTCAGAAACTTATGCTGTATTATTACTTCACCTAGCTGTAATTGTAGCCGTCCTCATACTCAACTGCCCTTAAAGGCAGTGTCCATGATAAAAACCATGTCTGTTTTTTTTTTGGTGGAGATCGGCAGCTGCGGGGCCTAGCGCAACCCTAACGTTGAAAAAACTAAGAAAAATGAGCTCGGAACGATCCCCTACGGTCCCAAAGTTGGACACCCGTCAGCTCGTCACACCCAGATGCACTTTCCACGCTCACCGACGTGAACAAATGAATGCTCGAGATTGTGATATGAGCGATGGTTTAAGATCAATAGCCCCGTTCTTCTATTTATTCCCAAGTTCTTCTATTTATTCCCAGGCACTGGGCGGCCACGCTCCTCCCTGCGAGCTGCTCGGGCATCCAGGGTAAACTACAGCGCGACCTTTCTGCAAATCCGGCGTTTAACCACGTTTTTTTTTAGCGCACAGTGCGTCGCATCGCCTTTGATAGCTTCAAGAACGACGAAACGGGTCTTCAAAGGTTTTCGTGTTCTTTTCGGTGAGCCCAACGCAACGGTACGGAAATTGCACTTTATGACTCCCGTATTCTGCGAAAAGAGGGGCATCTCCTTCTGGACTAATCATCTATCTTAGTTCAAAACATTGCATGTGTACTCAGAATGGAAATTTACGACTAAATTTCACTAGATTACGACAAAAATTTAGTAAATTACCAGAGAATTTTACTAGATTTGGGCAAATATTATTCGAAAATTTCACGTAAATCTCTAAAATTTATTCGAAATCTAGTAAATTTTACTAGTATTTTACTCGTATTTTCACTAAAATTTACCAGTGTTTTACTAGTCTTTTTTTTACTAAAATTTACTGGTAAATTACTCGTTTTTTACTAAAAATTATTGCGATTTCGAACACTTTTTCAATACACTGATTTTATTACAAATAACGATACAACACTTTACATAATTATTTTTCATCTCAATTTAAAAAAGAATACAACAGTCACACTTGCATATTTAACAGAAACAATAATTTACGAGATCCATAACACCAATGACCGGATTCACAGACAGAAAAAAAAACAAATTTCTACTTACAGAGATGCACTGTGTTTCAAATTACTTGCGAAAACCAAAAAACACCTGCACAGACGCTCGCGGTTGTTCAGATAGAATTTTGATTGCCGACAGCGCAGCTTTATTAAGTACACAGTTAATAAAGTAGATCAAATATGATATAATTATCAACTCTTCTACACCAAATCCTTGAATCTTTCTTTCATACAGTCTGATACTATTCTTCTCGCAACATTTATCTGGCTAGGTTTTGCCAATAATGGCTTCTTCAGACTTTCAAAAACGCAATAACTTTTGCGCTACCAATAGGAACAAAGCTATTATACAACGCTAGAGAAACATACCAAATTCAAAAATGATTGGCAGCGAGAGGGTTGAGAGCGCTGAATATCGTAGGTGTTACAGGGTGCTATAGACAATACATACGACAATTATGGTCATGTAGGATTTGCTCACCAGCCGCATTAAAGAATGAGAATATCCATGGTGATTCTCAAGTGAGGGAGGAGAGACTCAGTATTACAAGGAGTACTAAATATTATAGAATAATCTAATAAATCGATTGTTCGCCACAATCTCGGAATGGTTTGAGCTCTCTTTGGTGTTCAGACATCAAGCAAGGGGGAAAACATTCTATAATCCATAGCCGACTGGAAATTTTCCCATTCACAGATTCAAAGTTATCTTTACTCTGCCATCAATTAAGGAAAGCTTGAGTACTGCTTGATGTCTGAAAATCGAATACAGCGCACGCCACTCCGGCATTGAAAGGAAAAAAAATAATTGGCTGAAATATGCGAAATTATTCGGTCCTCACTATGCTCGGTGTCAAGTGATCACCAAATCGTTTTTTTTGCTTCCATAACCTTTCTTTCCAGTAGACGAATTAAGTGTCGGTGAAGGGTGAAGTACCAACACATCGGTTAGGGGCGCGCTTTCACAGCTATGGCCTAGTGCATACTTCCTGCGACGGGCGACGCGACATAGTGTTTGCCGTAGAAATCGACCGAAAATCGATATTGCTGATATGCACTGTCGCTGTCGCGGGAAGTAGGCACTAGGCCTAAGAGTCGTTGTTCGATGTTCCGAGGTAGGGATAGGAGGCAGTATTTGTAACGCCCTTCGGTGTTTATTTAGACTGTCTTAGGCCCCCGTCAGACCTCGTCGAAAAACCTGCTGAGTCCGAATGAGTTCGCGGCGGAAAAACCGTCCTCGACCGTCTGCAACCGACTGAGTTCGGTTGCCCCAACCGCCACCCAGTTCCTCTGCGAAACACGCAGACGATAGTCAGCGGCTGCAGTAGGTGGGGGCAGAGCGCAGACGACGAAAGTCGGGATACGGCGGAACTCGGCAGGTCGCAGTCGGCCAAAGAAAATGCACTCAAATCACGTTAGAAACTCCTATATCGACCGGGTGGGGTGAGGATGATTTCGGTTGGGACGCAGCGGGACTCAGTCGGTGCATTGGCCCCGCCCTTGTACGCATGAGAACCATCAGTATCGACCGGGGGGATTGCGGTGGGCACCAGAAGGTCGCAGTTGGACTCAGTGGGCTGATTTTTTTTGCACCCGTCTCCCACGAATTCGGTGCGTATCGATCCGGTGGGACTCAATAGATCCACCGACTCTGACGGGGTCCTTAAGCTTGTAACACCTACGACATTCAGCGCTCGCAACCCCTCGCTGGCAATCATTCTTGGATTTGATATATCTTTCCAGCAGATTGTATCGTATTTTTGTACTTATTGTTAGCAAGTACGCCATTGCATTTTTTGAGCTCTCGAGAAACCATTATTGGCAAATGATAGTCAGATAAAAGATGCAACAAGAAGAGTATCAAACTTTCATGAAGGAAAGATTCTAGGATTTGCTCGGGAAAAGTGATGGATGTATCATTTATTCCACAAATTAATTGTGTAGTGATTGGAGCTCCACTTTAAGCAATCAAAGTTCTATTTAAGAATCACAGGTGTTCGTGCTGGCGTCGAAGTAGGAGCTCTCGCGGGTCCTACTAAAATTTCAATACACACAATCACACCAATAGTGATGCAGTCTGACATCAACTAAATGAAAATCCGAAGCCCTCATTGACAGCTAGGTCCAATCGCATGCTCTGATAGTAAGAGAGAATGTGTCTTCTTCTCTCGTAATCACTGCAAGGGACACATTTTCATACAGCAATAAGGATAAAATCAAAGATAAATTCGAAACTCCATATTTCAGGCGTGCACGGAATATAATAATTTTAAACTGAGATAACATGCCAAATTGGTGTATCTCTATTTCGCTCAGTAAAATTTTTTACTATTCACCTCATCGATATTTCTCTTGTTGCACATACATAGTGCCCATATCACCAGGACCGGGCGTTTTTGAGAATTTTTGACGATTTACGAAATTTTGGCTCAGAATCGTAACAAATCGTAACGAATTGTGATAAATCGATTGAGGGAACACTGATAAGGCGAAAACACTGATAAGGAAGATGAAATTTCACCCTTTCCAAGCTGTTTGCTTATTTCATCCAGATTATTTTTTGAAAGTTCGTTTCTCGGACATTTCTAATTAAACGTAGTCAGCAGCGGAGTGGTTAAGTATGGCGAAATATAATTATTGAGAGTGGTATTTAGATATGACAGGCCGATCTGCTGCTCACATTATCGGCGTGAAAGGAATTTCCTCTCATTAGAGGAAGTCAATGGTCAAACTTGAGTGTTATAAAGTATCGTCCATCACTGGATGAGGGATCTCCGCAACGCTGCCTGGCGGGAAAAATCGCGCGATCAATAGCCACTCTCCCTTCGTTTTCCCGCGCGCAATATTTCCCGCCAAGCAGCGTCGCGGCGATCCCTCATCCAGTGATGGACGATATTGACTATACATTGGACCACAATCAGATTTTCCGAGACCTCGGATTTTGGATAACTCAAAAAACAAAGGTCGCGGATATATGACTCAAAAGAATAGATTCTTAAGAAGGAGCTGGGCTAACAGTAGAGGGTAAAACGGGGAGTCGGTGCTCGGATCAATACGGGAAGTGCGTTTTTTTTCGGTGATACGGATTCTGAAAAACTCGGATTTTGACGTTTTTTCAGTGATCCGATATTTAGATCACCCGGATTTTGATTTTTCTCGGTGAGTCGGATTTCGAATCGCAAAAACTCCCAATCATCCGGATGTCTGTAAGAGAATGAGTGAATCGGATCCAATGTATAGTATTGAAGAAACTCCATCAGTGAACACCACTGCCGTTAAACCTTGTCAGTAGCTCCAAAAAGTGAGATTTAACCACCGAAATTCTTCGACAAAAAGAAAAACACTCCAGACGGAGCATGATAGGGCATTTGGATCCTACAAGGCCTAGACAGTAGTGGTTGCGTAATTTCTCAATGAAGCGTGATTTTTGCCTTTTCTGCAAAATTCGTTTGCTATATTTGCTACATCGAATTTTTATTTTCCATAGAAGCACATTCGGAAAAGTTTGTCATTTATGCGAATCTTTGGCCCGCTGCTAAAATTAATAAGAGCTTTGAATGCGCTAAGCCGGCACTCCCATCAAATTTCAATTTGAAATTGAGATGCCACCAAGTTTCGCTGATATCGCAGGGAATGAATTGAATAAAGGGTCCACGCTTTCGAAAGTAATCACATTTTGCCGCAAACTAGCCTCGAAGTTCTGGACAAAGAATTCGAAAAGTCATTTGCTACAAACTATTCAATTCTGTGAGCTTTTTTCGAGTACTCATCTAAAACAGTTCTTTTTTAACACGGATTATAACGCGAACAGTGGGGCGCGATCGCCATCATAGGATTGCATAACGCCGCACCTTTCAGTTGCGAAAGTAAAAACGAGGCCCAAAACAGAGTTCATACTACCATAACGTCGCTCCGCGATGGGAGTATATGGCTGGCATCATAATTCTCGCGACTAGAGCCAACGACCGCCTTCTCAGGCATATCGATGTTGATGGTAAATATTGCGTAGTGTCGCTCGTCGTTGAAGACCATAGTCCTGGTTTAAACCCGTCCTTGAAGACATCGCGCAGGAGACCACGTTCTTGAATCTTGAACTGCGCCTCTCCAGTGATCGAAAATGCCAAAAGGGCCTCCAAGGGCCCTTTTGGCACTTTGGTTCACTAGAGAGGCCTAGTTTATCGAAAACATGGGAAGAGCCATTGTAAGACCGGGATCATACTTCCAGCGACGAGCGACGCGACGCAATGTTTACCATCAGTATCCACCGAAAATCGATATACCTGATATGCACAGTCGCCGTCATCTGTCGCGGGAAGTATAATTCCGGCCTAAAACAAGACCATGTTGAACACATCGTGAAATTGGATTTGAGCTTTGCATCAAAACCGTTTTCAAGTCTTTGTTGCAAGTAAAGTTTGTGCCAAAATGGTTTTCGAAAATTTTCCGCGGTCGCATGAACATTCTATGAGAGAGTGTTAGATGACCGACACCACATCCATTTTGAGCCAGCCAGAACTTTGGGTGTTTTTGAAGCATCAAGCTTCGTAAATGATCTTAGCCGACCGCAATTCTTCAGAATAACAGAAGAAAGCAAGATGATTTGCAACGCGCACTCTGTCTTCTCGAAACTCAAAAAAAGTTGCGTAATGAAGAAATTCTATCGATTGAAAAGATCGCATATCTAATAATTGTGGAGCTCTCCTCTGTCAGGACTTATGTATTTCATACGAGCAACATTCTCATCAGTGATGGGAGTCAAAATGCGAACACTTGGCGATGTTTCGGGGCTGTCGCTAGCCTGCGCGCCCTAATAATGACACTCGACGCGGCCGTTCGCACAACGCTTCACAAGGCTTCTGTCTTGCAACTGTTTATCGCAGCTCTTAATTGTAAGTACCAGCGCTGTGCGTTATAACGTCTTCTTCTTCAGATTTTACAACAGGAAAGTAGATAAAATAACGCTCCTGATATGGGTCTGAGATAATCGCCAACAATTTGCTCTTGGAGGGGGGTCTGGGTCAATTTAGCCCTGTCCACACCTCATGCCGTACCATGTTAACGCTGTTTTCTTGGCAAAAATTATCGAATAAAGGAAGAAATATTTTTAACGCACACTCCTGGCAAGCACCACGCCATGAGTGACACGCCTAATTCAGGCATGGGTTAAATTCTCTTAGATCAAAGATGGGTTCAGGTTCATCCCGATTTTCAGAAAATATTTGATGTGGTGGGAAACCAGTGCCAATGAATCAATGAAAAAATGGAAATTGATGGAAAAGTCAAGAAACACATAACAGATAGACTATTTGCGGTTCAAAAAAGACCTGTACTCACCTTTCCTCAAAGCTGAGCCGCACCTTTCGAAAACAAATGGTCCGAAGCCTCTAGAGAACGAGTGAAGTACGAGAACATCACCTGAAATTAGACCTTTCATTATCAACTCAAAAGTATCTATCTTTTGAGCGAATTCGGGATTAAGATTATTGAGAAATATGAATATGAGTATAAAAATGAATATCTACGTCGCATGCCGTGGTGAGTGACATTGATCCCACATGCCACGTGACTGATAATATCAATGCCGTAGATCACTTGCCCAACTACTGTACGCCGCGTTTGAGATTTTTAAAAAGGAATGTGGCGTGCTTTTCACGCTTCAACTTCACGTATAATGAATAAAATCCTTCCGTGAATAACGTTTTGCTGGCGATAAAGCTAAAAAGTGGGGCTAAAGTCTGATAAACGGAAATGATGGCTTTTAACTGCAAAGTTCGAAAAGATTTCCAATAGTCAAAATCGTTCTCGAAAAAGTTTTCTAGAATAAGGCAAATGGTTACAGCTGAAGTTTGCAAAGCTAAGAATCAAATTTTGGCTTACACCCGAATATTCAGGAGCAGCGATTCTGAAAAAATTTATTCAATTTAAGTTAAAACAACATCACACAACGTGATTTGGTTTTTCAATGCTACACTGAATTTTTGCTATTTATTAAACAAGTGCGCAGCCAAATCAATGGTCCATCATTTCACTGGATTTTTAGCATTTCCTCCGAGTTGCATGCCAAATCATACACAAGAAGCATTTCACTTCTTTTAACGAGATTCTCACAACTTCTTCAATGCCAAATCTTTTGTAGCGAAGCAAAACAGTTACAAATGCATATAGAGTTCACGTAACAAATTTAGTCTGGTGAATGCACGGGGCTGCGACGGTAGATCGCCGCGCGCGAATCGATACCCCGTCGGCCAGTGACGCCGTCAACACCGCACGGCCAGGCGCCTGGTCCATGCGTCAGACTAAATCGAATACGGAAACCTTATGTAAGGAAGGTTAATTACGACAGCATGCGATCAGAGGCAAACAGAACAAAAACAAAATACTTGTTCACTTGAGAGCACCCGCTACATAAAACTCTAGCAGAAAGTGTGGCCGTCTGATCCATCCATGTTGGAAATTGATGTGAAACAAGTCTAGTCCAAACAGTTCGCTAGTCTTGGGTCTAGGCGGAATGTGCCGATTGCACTTCTTCGTAAATAGAGCCGGCGTCGAAATACATAACTTGCATAGAATGGGCGCGGTCAGTAGGTCTTTGTCCACATTCAAGAAAGCTCTCGAGGTTTACCTGAGGTATGGAAACGATTCTTAGCTATGAGCAATTGATTTTGTGTTGTTTCATTACTTGTTTGTTTTTTAGTTGTTTTATGGACACGGGTTCGGCTTCAGCCTCGCAGACACAGCGCGCATGGGACATGGCGTCGAATATATGGCCTAGTACACAGCCACGTAAGCGACACACCTAATTTTACGCACAAATCAGAATTTCCTTCTAAATCCGTGCTGATTGAAGTTTTTTGGGATTTCGCGGAGTACTTACGAGTTCCTACAGGTGGATAATCACTGAATGATCATTGTTCACTCTGTTGACAAAATGTGTTCACTTAATCGAGTTGGCTCCATGCCATTGCTCACCTGTGTGCGTACGCGTCACGGTCCGGCAAGTGTCGCGCGCGCGGCGAACGCGGAAAAGCCGCCATCGTGTGAAAGAGTCATCTGCACCATATACGGCAAAACGTTTATCATTAGGGGCGTAGAACGAACACCGCAATCCAAATAATGCTCCAAAACATGCTAGTTTACTTGATTTTACTTGAATGCTGGGATATCGCTTCGCCGCTCTTCCCGCCGCGCGCGACGCTCACCGACCGCAACGCAGAATGCACGGTTGAGCAACGACCGCTCCCAAATCGAGTTGAACACAATCGTACGGCGTACAAAGTACGCCAGCGACTTGGAATATCAGCCCTCATGAACTCAGGTTAAAAACATGAGCGAGCTGGCTCACTATTGCCGGGATTACCTTTTTTTATGAATCGCAGGGGATATGATCCGGTGTATCTGAGAACGAATTCGACCACTCGGCCAAAAGCTCAGATAGTTCCCCTTGATACTGTGAAAACTTTCACTTATACGTTATCGCGGTGAATTAACGATTTGCGCGTGAAATTGGGTGTGTCGCGTACGTGGCTTAAGCCCAAGGGTTCGTCGTGTAATAGATTAAATTGAAATGAATTGGGTGCAAAACTAGTTGGCTGGGCTACTCAGAATTCAAGAGAGGAATGAATGGTACCGCTTCAAAAATCGTTTAATATTATGAAATTTCTAGCAAAATACGAGTGATAATGTTATCATGCACCTAACGGAAAATTTTTCCTTTTAATGGACGAATCTTTTCATTTCCATTGGTGAATCTCAAGTGTTTCCCCCAACTAGTTTTGCACCTTGAATCGAATTGAATACAGAAAACAACACACAACTGAATAATCAAAACAACGAACTAGTCAAAGGAAATGGATTAATTGATGACGTCAGCAAGCTGGCGGAGTTGGAGTCATCGGCCAATCAATCGATCAGGTCAAATCGTGTCAAATCGAGACAAAGCTTGACGTGAATGGCGATGAGTGCGTTTGGCCTACTATGCCTTCTCTGGCCTCTATTGTCGTAAACTACCTTCTCCGATTTCTCCGCATCTCTTCCGTCTCGTTCTCTGGGGGGAAGGGGGCAAGCGCCGCAGGGGAGCAGGGGCCTCCTCTGGGGCGGTATGCATGAACGCTCCGACGAGGGTCAGGGAGCCGCTCCGGGTCTTATGCGCGCAGCGTCGAGCCACGGGACGGCACCGAAGGGCATGGCGTAAATTGGGGTGTCGCGTACGTGAATGCACTTTCCAACGCAAACTTTACGTGTGCAATTTCTGTGATCCCAGTCGCGTTTGCCTCTAATTACTGAGATGCATGGGATGTTGTCAAAAAAGTACCGAAGAGCGACTGACATGACGAAAAAATGCCGCGTGGCGTAGAGTTTACTGTAAAAGATGCATTCACTTCCGCAACACACCAATTTACGCCAAGCACTTGGGGCCGTCCCGTGACTCGAAGTTCCGTGCATGGGACGCGGAGCGGCTCCCTGACCTTCTTCGCAGCGTTCATGCATGCCGCCCCTGAAGCCCCCCTCGGGAGAGATCTCTGATGTCGCTCCTTTAAGTCGAAAACGGGCTCTATTGTCCGACGCTTGCCCCCCCCCCTCGCAGAGTTTGAGAGGGTTATGGAGAACCACAAGCAGCACACGTCAATGCAACAAAAAATAATGCGCGATAGGATAGAAGGATAAGGAAGAGATTGTCGGCAAAAAAAATGCAGCAACAGTAGATCATTAGCGCTCCGAGGCTATTCAGCGGAAGCGCGCCGCTTGCCTGACGAGTGGGTGTGGCCTTGGAGTGTGAATGACTTGACGCCATGTCTGCGCGTCACGCGTGGGCATACGTCAGTTGCTCAATATGCGCGCTTCCCATAGCACTATACACCGCCGTCGTTCTTGAGCCCGAATGTGTCGGCACACCCCATTGAAGTTGAGCGCGTGAATAATCAGAGGACGCGCGAAGATTTTTCAATGTGAGCGCACATTTGATGGTGCGATACACAATTCTGATGTACGTGCGCACACATTGCCAATGTCACGACTGTTAGTTTTGAGTGTAGTGGTGCGGTCACAGATCATCCAAACTGTGCGCGAGTCAATTCAGAGGGCGCGTGTAGTTGGCGCATATGCACCTCGATGGCGCGATGCATTACCTTTGCTCTTGAGCGTGGTTTTGCCGATATTCACCATTGAAGGCGAGCGCGCTCACGTCGGTGATGCGCGCGAACTCGATGCACTATGATCGCTTTCGCAATCAGCGAGCGCGTAAAGCAGCATTAATGTGTCTCACCGCGTTTTTCGAGGTTGTAGAATCGGCGTGATTTTTGTCGCAACATCTTGCTCGTGTCTCCGCATCGTCAACTATGAAATGTCGCATCGGTTTCGCGCGCTCATTGGACGTGTGCGTGAAGTTTCAACGATGTACGCCAGCCCAGGCGCGACTGCGCGTAGCGTACACCCGCCTTTCTCTTCACCAACTGCGTTCTCGCAACCATCCCGCCCATCAGGGAGACGTCCAGTAGGTTTTCTACGTTCCTGAGTCAATCCTTCCCTCTTTTTACGAGAAACTTCCCAAATGTCACAATTTAGTAAAAATCGAACAAATTTTAGTAAATTACCACTGGAGCTGATCATCTACAGTAAAATTTAGTAGTAAATCTCTAGTAATTTACTGAATTATCACCACTTACAGAGATTAGTGGAAAATCACTGGTAAAAAGGTCGTATTTTAGTAAAAAAAAAACACATTTACCAGAGATTAGCCGTAAATCTCTGGTAAAATTGTCGTACTTTTTAAACCTGAGTATGTCTGCTAGCATGACCGTCGTAACAGTTCATAATAAGGGATTTTGAGGGAAATTTTCGGTGTTTTTCTTAAGCCAATTCTATTGTATTGAAACACTATTGTCTAGGTCTCGGTGATGAAATCCAAAAATTATCTCAAAATTGCACTCGGACCACTTTGCTGTGCAATGCGATTCCTAGCTTTATGCTTTCAAAAAAGCAGCCGCGAAGCGCCGTTCTTGCTAGAATTTTGCGCGGTGCTGTAGTAGTAGAGCCTCAAATTTGGTGAGCAGCTCACAACCAGTAGCAAAGGGATGCGGATGAAGTTAATTATGCTAAATACAAGTGAAGAAATATCGCATATAATGACAGAATTCCCCACCAAACGCTCACCATGTGAAGACGTTAAATATGAGAGCGAAAACTTCAATTATAGCAGCTAGAGCCATTGCTGCGATGACGATTTTCTCCCAGGTTTTAAGACTCTGAACGGCAGATGATCAACAAACGAGGGACAAGGTGTTGTCGAAGATAGTCTATGCATTACAAATAAAACGTATTTACATTCCACCATTCTTCGCAGTACTCCCAGCCTTGTTGACTGGTAGAGTTCGAAGACGAGCCTCCAGGCATACGACAGGCGAATGGTAATATTCCCATCGCATCAGGTAACTTTCCTTGCAAAATCTCTTGAACATCTCCCACTTTGACATCAGGAGCGGTGACCTGCCTCCAATCTGAAATGTTCACTTCTTTTAAGAAAACCACCATTAGTGGCCAATTGGAGTGCTTAGTCAAATGTCCCAGTTTGAAGAATAACAAAAAAACGAAAGTGAGTGCAGTTTATTCCCAGGCGCAATTAACTAACCTTTTTGTATCAGTTGCGCGTGCGCGCGTGTGTGCGCGCGCGAGCTCTGTTCTCTCCCTCTCTACCCCGCTCTCCCGCTTTCTCCTCCTCTCGCTCCGCTCGCGCACGCTTAGAAACCGAGCGGGTTTCACTCTGAAACGAAGTGCACCTCACCAACCAATCATCCAGGGCTAGGGCAGCATCGCCCAAAATTCGGACATACTACACAAAAACGAGTGGCGAGAAACTTTTGCTAAGAGCTTGTGATATGTAATCTGTATTATACATACATACATCACTTCGAAAATCAACGCTGGATTGCGTAGGCTTCCCGGTAAGCTACAGTGAGAGTTTCACAACTATTGTGGCGGAAGGAAGTACCCGTGGAGGTATAGTCTACACGGATCGCAGCGTCGGTTGTGGTTCTTTCTCGTTGCTGCGCTACAAATTGGCGCGATCTCGTTGCGCGTCTTATGTGATACGTGCACCGAGTTTGCGCAACGTATTGTGTACCGATTATACTTAGTATCCGAATCACTCAAATTCGGATATCCGAGGTTCGGATAACTCGATCTCCGAAAATTTGAAAAAATGCATTATCTGAATCGAACTGATATTCGGGAAATTTAAAATAGGCATTATCTGATTCGAACCATTATCCGAAGGGTCAATAATTCGGATAAAATCTGATAATTTTCGGATAAAACCGCACTAAGCCACGCCCATTTTTTCGTGCCGCCTTCTATTTAGTAAATCAGCCAAGGGTTTTTCCTTCTCCTTCCGAAATCTTAAGAGTCGTTGCGACAGGGAAAAACGGGCGTGGCCAAGTGAGATGACCAAGTGGCTAGCTATTCAGTGTAAGAGTGTTTATTGTATCGTTGCTTTGCACACTTGTTACTAGCCAGTTGTCCTAAACCAAACCTGTGTAAGGATAATATCGTGACTTCCTACGAAGATATTGTCGTATTGAAGATTTGTTTACATACGCTATTAATATGCATACACTGCGTTTCATAACTATAGGTCCACCCAAGAATTTCGAGTTTCCGGGCTCGCCGTACATTTTGGTGGTACATTTTGGCGTTCACAGCGGAATCTTCACCCTTTAAAACCCCGATAAAAATCCTCCTGCCCATCCATGATTTTTTATTAGGTTTCCGTGAATGATAGACACAATTGTGACCGTTTCAAAACTATAGGTCCATCGAAGGAAAATTACCGTTTCTTTGCTAGTACAAATGAAACTGGAAAACAGGGGTTATATACGGACTCCCTTAACGTCGTGCTAGGTATGCCCCGTGGAAATCGCCTGTCTTCGGATGAACAATCTCAAACGGAAGCGCTCAACGCGGCTGGATGGTCAAGAAGGAGGATTGCGGAGCATCTTGGACGATCGCACAATTGTATCAACAACTACCTACGGGATCCTGAGCGATATCGGAAGAAGAGCCCTGGAGGGCGTCCGAGACTGCTTTCGGAGCATGATGAAAATAGAATCAGACGCCTTCTATCGAACTCAACGATGAGTCTCAACTGCTTGCGCAGCGAACCTTCGCTTTCGACGAGCAAAAGTACGGTTTGGAGGGCAGTTTAGTCGCAAGAAAAACCTCAGTAGAGAATTAGTGAAGCGTGTGCCAAGAGTGACGGAACGGCACAAGGCGACCCGCGTTCAGTTTGCTACCAAAAACATCACAACGGATTGGTCAAATGTAAGGCGGTTTTGCTCAAACGCTGCTCCGTGGCCCCAATCATTCCAAACGTTTCAAATGATCTGGAGCGACAAAAAAAAGTTCAATCTGGACGGACCGGATGGTGGAAGAGGTAACTGGCGTGATCTACGGAAGCCACCGCGTGTCTTCTCTCGACGCAACTTTGGTGGTGGATCGCTCATGGTTTGGGGTGCATTCTGTGGATCTGGTCAACTCGAGCTTGCATTCGTTTCGTGCCGTGTGGACTCCGAGGACTACCAGAAGGTTCCAGAGGATCGTCTTCTGCCGTTTATCCGACGGCATCGTAGCCAGGCCTTCACTTTTATGCACGACAACGCTGCTATCCATGCTAGTCGGTCGACGTCAGCATGGCTTGCAAGGAGCAAAGTAGAGGCTCTCGGTTGGCTCGCGTGTTCACCTGATCTCAACCCTATGGAGAACCTCTGGGCCACCATTGTGCACAAGATTTGCAGTGACGCTAATCAGTACGCAACAATCGACGAGCTGAAGGAGTCGATCGCCAACGCCTGGGTATCAGTGCAACCCACCGTGATCAAAAATCTGGTCCAGAGCATGCCGAATCGATTAGTTGAAGTTCTTTTGAATCAAGGAGGACAGAAAAGTTACTAGATCGTTGAATTCTGTTGTTTGTCGCAATAAAACTTTGATTTCTTTTAGTGGACCTATAGTTTTGAAAAGGGTGTTTTTCAATCTTCGAGCTCTTAAAAATCGTACCAAATCTGAATTCGCGTCTACGGTTCTTCATAGAGGTTTTCGAGGGCGCTGATTTCGTAGGTGACCACTGCAGAACATTTGAGTTAGAGCGAAACACAAAATTACGGAGTTCATGGGTGGACCTATAGATATGAAACGCAGTGTATATGAAGTTTGAAGTTTGTATGTGAACATGCTGCAGATGCAATGATGTACTACTGTTTGTTAAAGGCAGTGTTCACGATAAGAATCGTTTATTTGTTTCTTTGCCTATCTTGAAGACGGTCCCATGCTGATTCCAATGATGTTTTTGGAATCGTACAAGACCTTCTAGGAACGGCGTTATGGTCCCTCAAAAAATGCGCTAGGAAAGCATGGTAGACGAGTTGTCCGAGGCTTGTAACTTCCATCTTTTGCAGCCAATGTATGCGAGCTGACCTGAGTAAAGAGAGAAGTTGAGGTTGAAGGGAAGAACGGGGCTATTGATCGGAAACCATCGCTCATCTCACAATCTCGAGCATTCATTTGCTCACGGTGGTGGGCGTGGAAAGTGCATCTGGGGTGTTACGAGCTGACAGGTGTCCAACTTTGGGGCCGTAGGGGACCGTTCCAAGCTCAATTTTTTTAGTTTTTTTAACGTTAGGGTTGCGCTAGGCCCCACAGCTGCCGATCTCCACCAAAAAATCAGACATGGTATTTATCGTGGATACAGCCTTTAAATCATGAATGTTTTCAAAGGCTTACCTTGAAAACCCGGTTTATTTTTACCGCTTTGTTCCAAAAACTATCCGAAATTATCTGACCGGATATCCGTATCCGAATAATTGGAAAACGGCATTATCTGAATCGATCCATTATCCGAAAATTCTAGAAGGCATTTTCCAAATCGATCCATTATCCGAAGAGTTACCTTTGGATAACAAGTATATGTGGTACCGAGACTGTGACCCATGTCGACTGCTGAAACTTGTGCGGCCTTGACACGCAACTTCGGGATTCGTTGGGTGGGGACAGGGGTTTTGAAAGTGAAAGCTGCTTAGGGTAGTGGTGGGCAAAAATGTGAATTTGCCTCTACTTCTGCATATTGTTGATTAGGCGGTAATTTAATGTTGTTTCTTCTGCCTTCCTTGTTAATTTAGTCTCCTTGTCTTTTACCTTTCTAAATTTTTCCTCGTAAATAAAACTTCCTTCCACTCAACGTATTCATGCAGCATTCACTACTACAGCTCACCGTCCCGTAAAAAAAAACCAGTGGTGCGATTGCAGACGAAACACTCAGCTCGTGGCATAATTCGACTGAGTCAGCTGCTACTTACTGATGAACAGTTGTTTTCCTTACTGTTTAGGATGTTTGACATCGATTATACCTGGGTCGCCTTTATATGAGAAAAAGAGGATGGAAAATTTTATCTGTTTGATTCTCACTTAATAGTTCCCTGAATGTTTGAAGGGTAAATCCCTTCTAGCAAAGATAGTAAAGTGTGCCCGAATGAGAATGGCGGCCCACGCGGTCGGCGTACTTGGCAGGCGGCCGTCGCATGTGCCGCCGTCAGACGAGTGTTTGATTTCAACGACGGCCGTTCCCTCTCCCACAGTCTGCATAGCTGACTGATCGGCGCAGTGCTTGCTGCCAGCCAGTGCCGGCCCCGTTCGTAGTCGATGGCGGTGGGGACTTTTCACATGCTCGTCCGAGAGCGGCGAACGCGACGGCCGCCTGCCAGGCACGCCGGCCGCATGGGCCGCCATTCTCATTCGGACGCACCTTAGACGTCACACGCAACGTTGAAGGCAGTGTTCACGAAGAAAAAGTTGCACGTTTTTTTTGCCAAAACGTAAGCTTTTGGTCCCTCTAAGAAGATGAAGAACGGAAGTGCGACGAAAAACGGCCGTTAAGTGGGTGAAAATCTCGTGGGCCAGTCAACCCATTGGGCCACTCCGCCCACGTCCTATAACAGTTCCCCTGAATTTGTGGTTAAATGAGCGATGGTTTCCGATCAAAAGCCCCGTTCTTCCCTTCATTCTCAACGTCTCTCTTTACTCAGGTCAGCTCGCACACATCAGCTGCAAAAAACGGGAGTTACAAGCCTCGGACAACTCGTCCACAATGCTTCCTAGCTGAACTTTGAGGGGCCATAACTCCGTTTCCAGGGGGTCTTGTACGATTCCAGGGACATCATTGAAGTCAGCATGGGACCGTTTTCAAAATAGACGGAAAGCAGAAAAACGACTTTCATCGTGAACACTGCCATTAAAGGCAGCAGACACGCTAGGAAACGATATCGGTTTTATGGCATACATTGAAGGTCTGAACCTGGTAGCATGGGAAACTAACAAAGCCCGATGAAAACTACACGCAGGAATAATGGTTGTTTTTGTTATGGGGTAAAAAGGGATGAGTAACACCCGCGTGGTTGGAATAGCGAATATTAACAGCAGTGTTTACGGGGGGTGTGCGTTAATGAAAATTTGTTTTTTCGTTAAGCGTTAATCGTTTATTTTTGGGAAAAAACCGCGTAACCCTTTAATGTATTAACACGTTAATTTTGGATTTCGTTAAACATTTTGAAAACATTGCCCGACCACAGCAAAAATCGATAAATCATCAGACGTCCCAGGGAAAATAAAAGTGACCTTCAAATGACTTCAGCAGGACGCCATGGAAAATAGGTGGGGCTCTAGATGACGTGAAAAGGAACTTCATGGAAGAGGAACATGCCTTCAGATGATGTCATGGAAAGTGGGTAAGGGCATCAGATGAAGACGTCGTGGAAAGTGGGAGGGCGTTCAGATGGCGTCAGCAGGACGTCGTGAAAATGGTTAGCGCTTCATGAGGGCGTGCGCCGCGTGGTGGAAAGTGAGTAGCGCTTCATGTGCAGAGTGCACCGCGTAAAGTGTAATAAGCGCAAGTGGAGGATTCACTGCAACCTGGAAAATTGTCAAACAGGATGCCGTGGAAAGCGGATAGAACTCCAGAAGGGCTGCCTGGAACGTCTTGGCAACAGGGTGTGCTACACTGTCTGACATACGTAGAATGATGACCTTGAAACATTGCTCAAAACTCTATAAGCTACGGCATTCGCGGCACTTCGGATTGGTTTTGTATATGTGCACACTTGTCGCAGATTCTATTGAGTTGATGCAAAAGTTTCCGGACTTTTCACGACCTTGAATAAAAAACATTTATTTTAAAAACAAACAAGGCTCACCCAAGAAAATAATTTCCCTCACATTCAAGGATCCTGGTGTGCTACACTGTCTGACATACGTAGAATGATGACCTTGAAACATTGCTCAAAACTCTATAAGCTACGGCATTCGCGGCACTTCGGATTGGTTTTGTATATGTGCACACTTGTCGCAGATTCTATTGAGTTGATGCAAAAGTTTCCGGACTTTTCACGACCTTGAATAAAAAACATTTATTTTAAAAACAAGCAAGGCTCACCCAAGAAAATAATTTCCCTCACATTCAAGGATCCTTCGCCACCGATTGGGCAGATTCCCGATTCAGATGATGTCATGGAAAGTGGGTAAGGGCATCAGATGAAGACGTCGTGGAAAGTGGGAGGGCGTTCAGATGGCGTCAGCAGGACGTCGTGAAAATGGTTAGCGCTTCATGAGGGCGTGCGCCGCGTGGTGGAAAGTGAGTAGCGCTTCATGTGCAGAGTGCACCGCGTAAAGTGTAATAAGCGCAAGTGGAGGATTCACTGCAACCTGGAAAATTGTCAAACAGGATGCCGTGGAAAGCGGATAGAACTCCAGAAGGGCTGCCTGGAACGTCTTGGCAACAGGGTGTGCTACACTGTCTGACATACGTAGAATGATGACCTTGAAACATTGCTCAAAACTCTATAAGCTACGGCATTCGCGGCACTTCGGATTGGTTTTGTATATGTGCACACTTGTCGCAGATTCTATTGAGTTGATGCAAAAGTTTCCGGACTTTTCACGACCTTGAATAAAAAACATTTATTTTAAAAACAAACAAGGCTCACCCAAGAAAATAATTTCCCTCACATTCAAGGATCCTTCGCCACCGATTGGGCAGATTCCCGATTCAGATGATGTCATGAAAAGTGGGTAAGGGCATCAGATGAAGACGTCGTGGAAAGTGGGAGGGCGTTCAGATGGCGTCAGCAGGACGTCGTGAAAATGGTTAGCGCTTCATGAGGGCGTGCGCCGCGTGGTGGAAAGTGAGTAGCGCTTCATGTGCAGAGTGCACCGCGTAAAGTGTAATAAGCGCAAGTGGAGGATTCACTGCATCCTGGAAAATTGTCAAACAGGATGCCGTGGAAAGCGGATAGAACTCCAGAAGGGCTGCCTGGAACGTCTTGGCAACAGGGTGTGCTACACTGTCTGACATACGTAGAATGATGACCTTGAAACATTGCTCAAAACTCTATAAGCTACGGCATTCGCGGCACTTCGGATTGGTTTTGTATATGTGCACACTTGTCGCAGATTCTATTGAGTTGATGCAAAAGTTTCCGGACTTTTCACGACCTTGAATAAAAAACATTTATTTTAAAAACAAACAAGGCTCACCCAAGAAAATAATTTCCCTCACATTCAAGGATCCTTCGCCACCGATTGGGCAGATTCCCGACGCGTAGAACTCTGGCTGTTTCGAGTCGAAGTATTCCTCTAAGACCATTTTGACATCGTCATCGTTGGTAAACTGGTTTCCATCCAGGAAGTGCTGCATTGAGCGAAACAGATGATAGTCGGAAGGAGCATCATCTGGGCTATAAAGAGGGTGAGGAAGAACTCCTCAGCCTAGGTCCAGCAGTTACTGTTGAACACTGTTAGCCTTCTTCAAGACAATTTTAGGCCACACGTATCTCGGATAACCCGACAGAAACTGCTGGACCTGGGCTGGGCAGTTCTTCGTCGCCCTCCATATAGCCCAAACTTTGACCCTTCCGACTACCATCTGTTCCGCTCGATGCAGCACTTCCTGTATGGAAAACAGTTCACTAACGATGACGAAGTTAAAATGGCTTTAGAAGATTTCTTCGAATCGAAGCAGCCAAAAATCTACGCGTCGGGAATTCATTATGTTCCCAATCGGTGGCGAAGGATCCTTGAATGTGATGGAAATTTTTTTGGGTGAGCTTCATTTGTTTTTTAATAGAATGTTATTTATTCAAAGTCGTGAAAAGTGCGGAAACTTCTGCATCAACCTAATATACCGTTTCTCGGTTTAGTCTGTAGTGTGGTCCACCAATATTGCAACCCGACCTTGAATCCCCGCTTTCAACCCTCGCTTGGTACCTTACTCAACCGTAGAGAGGTAGATTAGACCTCAAAATTCTTTTTTGGACTTTGAAAAGAAATTCTTCGATATTACGAAAAAATACCTAAAATAGATAAACAATGGAATGGGAAACATCGAGGTCTGTGATATACTTCACAACAAGCAAAAACGTTTCGACGTACACGGCCCCAGTTTTCAAATTTGCCATTGAAGCATTTCAATCAGTGCCGTAATTCCATCGCAATTAACGAACCCAAAATTAACGTGATTTTAGAACTTTTTCATTAAGCGTTAATCGTTAATTTCCGAAAAAAAAACCGCGGTAACCAGTTAATGCGTTAACACGTTAACGTTATAATGCACAGCCCTGGTGTTCACGATGATTCTCGTTGCCGAGTTTTCCACTCAAAACAATACGTTGGCCACCTAGTGTTATCAAAATTAAGGAGAAACGGCGAGAAACGCAGTAAAACGTCATATTTCAGTGACAATAATCTCTGGTCTAGACTAGTTGTCCGGTTGAATGAACATGTTCACGGTGGTTGTCACCGGTGAAAAATGGGTTTGATCGAAATTAGAAGAACATTTTGTACAAAAAAGTATTACCTAGGGTCCACACCAAAGAACGGAGCAACAGAAGACAGATATCTGCAAAAGACGGTTCCACAAAAGATTTCATTGCCACAACGAACAGTTCCTATGAAAGTAAAGAGGCGGGGTGGGAGTAAGAAATGTCTTGTCCTTCTGGTGCGTTTTTCTCAATTTCCTCGTCATTTCAGTCCTACTCGCAAGCCAAACGCGGTTTAGCGATTAATCTCGAAATCGAAGATCATCGTGAACACTGCCTTCACCGACAAAATGGTCGAGATGGCGAAGCCGGTAGACTTTTACAGCTTGTACTAAAGCGCTCACCTCGCTGGAAGCATCCAAACACTAGCCAAAATGAATGCAATCGTGTATTGGAGGGGCGGAGTTGTCGAAAAATTTCGACTTGCATTGCTCAAATTTAGTAGTTTTGACTCCTTTTTGACTCCTCATGCGGCGTGAGCGTTCTACCTCGGGTCAAACGACCCAAGTAACGTAGTTATCTCAACAACTTTTTCGAGCGTGTCAGCTGCCTTTAAAGGCAGCATACACGCTTGTAAACGTGGTTGAGATAACAACGTGAATGGAACCGTATGGCTTACAACGCAATGCCTACGCATTTTGAAGCTTCAAAAACGACCCATAATGCCGCTACATTAGTAGCAAGTTTGGCCGCGCCCGTATTTTCAAGCCCCCTGTATTTGCCCTCCTCCTCCAACGCAAGGCTGCTGGGTCATCCTCACCATCGGTACTGTTAGCGGATTGCCTAACAAGTAAACCACACACGTCACCGACGGCAGGAAGACCCAGCAACCTTGCGTTGGAGGAGGAAGCCAAATACGAGGGACGTGAAAATACGGGCTGGGTCAAACTTGCTACTCATGTAGTGGCATTATGGGTCGTTTTTGTCGCTTCAAAATGAGTAGGCATCATGTTGTAAGCCGTACGGTTCTATTCACGTTGTTATCTAAACGACTTTTACGAGCGTGTATGCTGCCTATAACTCTCCGTAGCATCCGTAGCAATGGTAAACACGCAAACACGTTGAGCGAAACCATCCTAAACAGCAAGGAAAACAACTGATCTATAAAAACGGATTGATCCTGGCAAAGTATGTGCTGAGGCATTTATATTCTTTGTGTACTTTTGTGATTCTTTGCCGTGCAGGTTTGATAAACGGTGAAACTGGTTTATTAGTGGCCTGACGTTTCAAACAAATCGTCGTTTTCGAAGGCCTGAAAGCGCTAAAAACTTTAGTGACCTGTGAGTTGCTCCATCAAACGCTTCTCCCTCTACGACAAGTTCAACAAGCCCCAAAAAACTTAAGTAAGCCACCGAAATCAGCACAGAAACCCACCCACGCCAGTTCCACCAACGACGAGCTCCCGTATCGGCCAGATAGACCGCAAGCCAGGAGACAAGTGAACCCGCCTGGTCATACACGGCTGATCGTGCTATAGCTGGCACAGCGGTATGAATGGTAGGAAGTCACTAGTAATGGAAATCCACTCATTTCTATTATTGAGTCTGGGGGAGCGAGACATGATATAGAAGGCCTCCAATGCTTTCCTCGCTCCAATATCTTCCTCACGACTTAGAATCGTGCATTTGATGTCAAAATCAGCTCCACCATGCTCTTCTTGCCTATGTTTTCCAAGAGGAGTTAATGTATTCTTGCACCGCTTTCCTGCTAGGTGCTCCTTGACACGAATGCTCAGCATTCGTCCCGTTTCACCTATGTAGATCTCGCAGCAGGACGTGCACTGAAGCTGGTAGATGACACCGCTCAATGAGCAATCGCCTTCTGCTCCGTTTGGACATACTGTGCAATTTCCGTGTCGCAAGTGCGGTCGTAGAGCCGGTTGCGCACAAGTTGCCGCTTTATGTTGTCCCGAGGGATGTTTATGAGAGCTACATCATCGCTGAGGTCCGCACGCGCAATACATTGCCGTATAGCTGCACTCACTCTGTCGGAAAAGAGCGGTAGCTGCAGAGGCACTTTGTTGTCGATCTTTGTGTGTTTTCCTGAACCGCATCACCGCCTTTTTCTGAGGTTGTGGACTGTAGGGACAAAGAAAGTGGAATGAGTTCGAATTCGGGTATCGGTCCTGCTATACGTCGAGGGTACCAGCAAATTTCCATATAGAGTTCGGGTGATACATAATTTTAGCCTGATAAATGGACGGGGCTGCGACGGTGGATCACCCCGCGCGAATCAAAACCCCATTCTGCAGTAAGGCAGCGTCCATACGAGGCGAGAGTGGGCGTTCCCGCTATTGTTCGCCTCTCGATGCTCCTCAACGCTGGAGCAGCCCGTGCCCGCAAATGAACACAGGCAAACATCCCCTACCTCGTGTTGATTCGATTGAAAACCTTCGATCGGGTCATCAACCGCTCGAGTCGGCGCAGCGGCAGATGATTTCGACTTCCGTGGTGGGATTATGGAAACCAAGGTCAGTAGTTTTGCTACAGATCTATGCCACTTGCTTTACTGATGAAGCAGTAAGCTCGAAACTTGCTGCTTGCTTCGTGGTGCTGGCGGAAGCGCGCGAGAGCGAGCGGACGAGGGCGCGCGAGAAGGAGCGCCTTTGAGCGGCTAGCGAATCGTGACCATCGATTTTGAGTAATCGCACGCTCTCGCCACATATGGACGAAGCATAAAGGACCGAATAGAGTCCCGCCGCGGAAAGCTGCGGCAGCATGCAATGGAGGACTATCGATCATGCGGCGTCGCACGATCGATTCTCCCCCATCGCATGCTGCCGCACCTTTCAGCGGCGGGACTCTAATCGGCCCCTAAGGCCGCCAACCCCGCACGGCCAGCCGCCCCGTCCATGCGTCAGACTAAATCGAAAACGTAAACCATACAAATAACGTTTGGTTTTATTTGATGGCAACTTTTTCAACCTTGAAATGATTATCAGGTCAAGGTGGTTTCCACTTGAATTCCTACATACACATCACCTCTCAGAGCCCTGCGGGTTCCGATTCGACCACCATAGACTTTCGATTCGACTACGAAGCGCTGACCCCGTACTTTTCGATACGACCCCGTACCTTTCGAGCGTCACGTGGCCTAATCGTCGAACAAGCAAGAAGCACGTCCAGCAACACATAGGCGTTCCACTCGGCCACGACACGGATACAAGTAAGGGACAAAAATATTTCTGGATGGAACTTTGCTGGAGTATTGCTGATATTCCTCGAAGAGTTCTGTGAGGCTCGTAAGCATGACCGTGCTCTTTTTTAGCGACTTTTTTCTCACGAAAACATTCGCCATACGACAATGGTCAGGCAGATCAACTTCCCTGAGCCGGTTGTCTTGTTTTGCTGGGCCAAACCGAACCGAGTCTGTCCAATAATTTCTTTCAACAGTGTCTTCCTTTTGGATGGTCCCAAGATGTCGAGCTGCACAAAGTAATCGTTTCATGCTTGCGCAATGAGCCTCACCCCGGAACAGGGTTCGGCACGAGGTGTGGACGAGGCTAAATTTTCTCAGACCCCCCCCTCTGAAAGCAAACTTTTGGCGATTTTCTCGGACCTCCTCCCAGGAGTGTTAATTGTCTGTTTTTGTAGTAAAACTGAAATAAAAGGAACAACTCATTCCAAACGATGTATAATTCGAAGAAGAACAAACATTTCAAAAAAACGAGGCATTAACATTGAAATAGACCACGGACGAGGCTTTTCTTTTCAGATTACATGAAGTTGCCTGCGTTTTTGAAAAACTTAGCTAAAGTAAGGGTTTTGATTATAGGTGCGGTCGCGCTGGAAGTCTACATTTTTGCAAGATATGAGTCACAAGAGTGAGATATTTGAGTCCAGCGTAGCCGATTTACCTTGTACACACTTTTCTCAGGTGTGGTCCCGCTGAAAAGGGGCATTTTTGAAATTTAGGTGTGACGAGAGTAGGATATTTGAGTCCAGCGTGTTCAATTTACTCGATATACAATCTTTTACCGTCTCAGTGTAACGCCGAAGACCGCTACATAGGAAGCGGAAACTAGGTTTGTAACCCTACCGAAAGTTTCATTCGGTAGGGTTACAAACCTAGTTTCTTAGTTTTGCTCAAACCGAGATAGCTCTCTTGGAAGTCAAGTTAAAGATGTTTCAAAACCCTACTCCAGGTTCGTGGACTTTTTGTGGACGTTTTTTTTACGTTTTTTACCTTGTTCCGCTTCCTAGCGGTCTTCGGCGTTACACTGAGACGGTAAAAGATTGTATAGAGGGTAAATAGACTACGCTGGACTCAAATATACTGCTCTCGTCACACCTCAATTTCAAAAATGCCCCTTTTCAGCGGGACCACACCTGAGAAAAGTGTGAGGCCTGATACTGTAGCGGTGTTCAGCATCTATGTTGGACGGTGAAAGTGAGTATAAAGGGTCAATCGACCACGCTGAACTCGATCATCGTATTCTCCTGACTCATACCTTGCAAAAATGTAGACTTCCAGGGCGACCGCACCTGCGACAGGTGTGGGCTACACAGAGAAGTGCCTTTCAGCGTCCATCTTAGAGGCCAAAAATTTGTATATAAGGTAAATCTACCACTCTCGACTCGAATATCTTTATTTCGTGACCTTTACTTTGCGAAAAAATGTGAGAAAAAAGTTAAGCACCTTGCGAGATCGAATCCGCGTAGTGCGTTTCGTGTATGAGTAGGTTTCGGAAAATGAAATTCGAAACTTTGCCAGATTAGATGACGCTCTTTACCAACTAGCAAGTGTTTTTGCCATGTCTGGTCTGGCTAATGTTGAAGCACCTATTTTCGTATCTAACAACTTGATGAAGCGTGTTTTCCATACATTTAAAGTGACCTGTTCTTCTCTGAAAACATACTTATTTCTCTAGTACATCTCGTCGTCTTCGCCTTTGCCAATAACTTCATTCATCGCGTCCTCTCTTTTCTTCCGCCCCATTCCGTAGCTTCCAATCTATTCTTACTTGCAATTCAGTACACAACTATCCAGGATACACGCCCAGAACCTATGTGCCTTATATTCAACCGTAGGAGAACCTTTTCTATAATTTTAACGTTTACGTAAATTTAATTACAACAAGGTTTCATGGTAATTGGACGGTATTACCGAATTATTCGCACAAAATATTTCTAAACAGTGTACCTACTACCCCCGGGTCAGAATGTCTCACGTGGTTTCACGGTGGAACTCAGACCCCCCCTCCCTTCACCATTGCGCAGCTCAGACACCCCGGTGTGGATATCCACACCCCGCGCCGAACTCTGCCCCAGAATTTTGTATGGGCCTGACCCTGGCCTGCGGAGGCTTCTTCGAGAATTCGCTTCAAACAATGACCGCCGGGTCACTTTAGACGTCCTGGCTGCTTCCGACTAAAGTTGTACAATTTCGAAAAAAAACTGTCGAACGGACGAAAATCTTTTCGTTCTAAAGGGTTTCGAACGAACGAATATCGAAAAAATTTCGTTCGAAACTAATTCGAATGAACGAAAAATGAAAAAAAATTTTGTTGGAAAAAATTTCGAACGAACGAATTTCGAAAATTTCGGAGGTCGAACGAACAAATTTCGGAACAAACTTACCTACTCAGTTAAACGCATCATAACCACGTACTTGATGTGAACATGGCTCCAAGTGTGAGAACCAAACATGCGAACATGATGACACCGTACAAGATCTGAGCACACATGGAGAAGCACATTATGATGTCTGAAATATGAAAAAAACACGTATTTTTCGTCCTACAGAGTTGACATCAAAATCGATCACATGGCATTGAAAGCGGGTATTCATCGTTTATTGCGGTGTTACGTAGCGGATTATCATCGCTGGTTATGAACGATTTCACTCGGGGAAGTGTTGTGTCCATTTCAATAAAATTGGCGCAAATGGTAACGAAAATCATGAAAAGATACAATGTCGATATAAACAGGAATAGATTGAGAAACATTATCGATAGGATTGTCTTCATCTTACACGATCTATAGCATGGTTGACTCACTGTCAGGAGTATTTGCATGTGGCACTTCCACGACACAAATGGAATGCAAAACGGCATTTAAATGGCGAAGAGCGGTCTAGAAGAACACGGTGATTCTACAATACATGCATTGCTGTACGAATCAGCCAACATTATCGCACTGAGTTCGGATTGCAGCAAACCCTCCGAAAAACCGCTCCAAAACTAGTAGCGGCCCCTGATCAGAACGCAAAAGCAGTAGAGAAAGTCGAGCCTTTGGAAGAGAAGTAAATTTACGCCCTGAAACCTTTGACGACACTGAGGATTCAGTAAAGTGACGGCAATATGATAAGAATATGCCAGAAAAGGCATGAATGCAATGTGTTGAATCATCATCCCAAATAGCCTAGAGCTCTTATCAAGTGCACGAGATTGGGAACCAGTTTTTTTAGGTGTTTGGAGTGCTAGTCACGTTCATTACCTATATGTGACCCCAGAAAGTCTAAGCTGAGCACCATCACCCGTAATGCCCGAGTAAACTGCCTGATGGAACCAAAAACATGAAATTTAGTAGCGATATTGCCAGGATTAGGCCTTTCTATCGTCTCGTTTGATTAGAACAGGCATGTAACGGCGCTGGTCCGAATGTCGTGAATAGACCAATGTGAATTAATATTCGAAAACACTTACGAATGGTTTAATGTATTATCGAACCATGCTTACGATTGATTGCCAGGAAAATATACTATATCAGCATTGTTTCTCACATCATTTTTGAAGAAGACAACCAATGTCAGTGAAAAGTCGAGACCTGTGGCATTTGGAATCTACGAACAGCCCGCGTATCCCGAAAATATCGGCTCATTGCCTGGCAGCGAGCATTCATCCCCTTGGATATTGCTTTTTTCTCTATAAAAGATGGATGGCGAGCAGCTTTACGTGGTGAAATAAGATGACACTAGCTACATAGTGATCTAGACTGGAACTCTTTTCGACGGTCCTTACTTTAAAATGAACTTCAAACACTGTGTTGAAGGTATCAGACAGGACATTCGAGGAAGGGTAATTCATGCATTGCTGTAAATGTCCTTTCTGCTGTCTTCGACATAGTATTTGAAGTTTATTCTAAAGTAAGCACCGCCCGAAGCATAGTTCTATTTGTTGTCGCATATTCCACTTCTCGCAAAAGTTACCATCAAGTGAACTACAATCTGAATCGTATTGGACCCAACTTTCTTCGCACAAAGTTGCATGGTTATCTTCGCCAGCGAATTCTCACAGTGAATGCTATAATTGTTATGATCCTTCGGATTGTGGATCGATTCGGATAATGCCTTTTCATTTTTCCTGGGTAATGGTTCGATTCGGATAATGCCTTTTTTCAAAACGCTCTGGTGAGAAGTCGATTCGGATAGTTACATTTTTTATTGAATCGGATACGGTTATCCGGCGGATGTTCGGTCGAACAAATTCGGAAAACACCGGATAATTTTGGAAAGAAACAGTAGCAGAGCTGTGAAAAAAAAATTTAAAAACCGTAAAAAAAAGAAGGCATCCGAATGCATTGCTCGCGCTGAGCTTCGTTTTCGTATTTTCCTTAGAAAACGGCTCTGATAGCTTTTAGAAGCAGGACAGCGACAAAAACGTAACGAAACGCCCTCCTAAAAAAATGGCTCAGAGGAATGTTTCAGTGGTTAGGTTGCTCCCCCTTGGGTCCCAGTTGCAGTCATAACCACTATCATCACTAGAGATTTTCCAATAAGAGACACGATTTGCCAGCATGTAGCCTGACGGAGATTTCCGAATATTTTCAACAACCAATTCACAAACCCATTTACTCTTTCAATCGAAAAACCGCTGCTGATGGACTCAGGTCAAAGTGTTCCAGTGTTACAACCGTGTGGACGAGGCAAGTTCCGGATAATAGAACCTTTTTCAGCTTGGGGGAACGACAGCAGAGGGCTCCCATGAAGAGGGCGGAAGCAGAGGTCTCTGCATTCCTCCGGAGTTCGCCTCCTCGAAGGGAAAGATGAAGGGACGTAGCGAAATCAGAGATAGCCGACTATGATAATAGAGGCTAGAGAAATTTTAGTAGTTCAAATGTATGCATCACTGTTTCACGCCAACACGTGTCTCGTTTTGAAGTGATTTCTCCTGTGACCTCGCAATCATGTGCTCAGCAGGTATAAAAGGCGACTCACCTCATGGAGCGTTGTTTTCGGCCCAACAGGGCCTACCCTGGACAGGGCTTTGAGTCGATGTCAGAAGGGGAAATCTTTGGAGGAGTGCCACACCGCTCCCCGTGGGAGGGGGGGGGGGGTGACGTCAGTGCATCAGCGCAAAGACGCCAGTGCTTCGGGGCAGTGACAGCATGGCTTCAGGGCAGTGACGGCAGGGCTTCACGGCAATGATGGCAGGGCTCCGATAAAGGAAAATTATCACTTGGGCGCTCGCTCCCCCCCCCCTCTTTGGGGGGGGGGGAAGGTGGACAAGCGGTGGCTTGCCCACTCCAGTATGTGAATTGGTGACAACAACTGTGACAGGTTGTTGTGACCGATTTCGTCTTCGAGTGACCTTTTGCTTCATTCCTTTTCCTTCATTTCCTTTCCTGCTTCTTAAAAACATCACACCTGCCTTCTGTGGAAAACTCGGAGACGTCGCTTATCGTTAACAGTGCCTGTAGAAGCAGTCTTAACGATGATTCCCGTTCCCTAATTAATCACTCGAAACAATGCGTTTGCGACCGTGTCACCAAAATTACGAAGAAACGGCGAAAAACACACTAAAACGCTCTATTCCAGTGACAATATTCTCTGGCCTGGAGTAGTTGTCCTGTTGAATGAACATGTTCTCGGTGGTTGTGGCAGGTGTAATACGGTTCAATCGGTAATGGCAGAAATTTTTATGCAAAGCAGGATTAGTTAGCGCTCGAAGGAAAGAACGGAGCAATAAAGAGTAGAGAATTTGAAAGGACGGGTCCACAGAAGATTTCATTGTAACAACAAACACTTCCTGTGATATTTAAAGGCAGTGGTCGCGATCAAATATGCTTGTCGTCTTTTTCTCTCCAAATCCTTTCCTGGGTCTCAAGTAGTAGGACCTATAAGAAAAAATCGCGAAAAAACCACTGTTTTGGGCCTAATTTGAAACCTGAACTTTCTTGTCTTTTGATGGTGGACGAGCCCTCTCCACATCATCGGCATCGATGACCTCTTATATCAAGAACATCAGCTAGCCTGAAATTGAATGTCAATCAATGAACCTTCGAATTTATGTACACATCTAGTCAAAAACATTGACTGAAGTGATGCTTTCATTATTCAACTGTTTTTATTCGTTAAATTTGCATTTAGTTCGTCCTCTGAATGTCGATGATTTTTGACTGCTCGGCATGAGACTGCGATCTGTTTCGTCATCGCTGTGCACGTGTGCACGAACTAGCTTCTTTGGGCCCTAGAAACTCTATTTGTAGACCGTTTTTCACCGCGCTACCTTCATAGTTTTTCAGCTGTTTTTGATCTAAGCTGATTTTTGTAGCTTTTTCGATAGCGTTTTTCATCGTGACCACTGCCTTTAAAGGCAGTGTCCACGATAAAAATCGTTTTCGAGTTTCCCCCAAAAAACGAAGATATAGAGTCCAACTGTTTCATCAGTGAAGAAAGAATCATGAAAAACGCTGCGAAACATCCAAAATCAGCTCTTCTTCTCGAAAGCCACATTTCAACGGTTTATGAGTTGCGCGGGCATGGGCCTGAAGTAGACAGCGTGCGCAAGTGCGCCCCAATGCCAAAACTCAGCCGCGCTCGCGCTCCAATGCTGATGTAGAAGCGGACCAAATTGTTCCTCGGAAAACTCGACGGCGAGCGGAACGGCTAGCGCGAGCGGGCTTCGGAGCCGTATGGAGCTCTTTCGGGCTCGTTTTCGTCCGTTCTTTCGACCCGAGTGCTCCAATGACACCCTGAACTTTCGATTTCCGGCCAAAAATCGTGGACGAAATTTATCGTGGACACTACCTTTTGAAAAAAGTCGATGTCAATAGATCTTTATCCACTACTGTAAATACCTTGCTCTCTAGGGTGGTGTACTCTAAACGTCCGGATTGGAAGATTACGGTTGCGCGGGGGGATGGGTTTGAGCGAGGCGCGTGTTCGTACCATGCGCACCACAGATAAGAAGGGGTCGCAGGGTGTGCTGAAGTGTCTGTTAACTATGTGAGACCACAACAGGAGTATGCAGGACGTCATGAATTATATACGAAGGAGCCCCGTAGGAGTATGCAGGACGTCATGGAATATATGAAGGAGCCCCGTAGGAGTATGCGGGACGTCATGGAATATATGAAGGAGCCCCGTAGGAGTGTGCAGGACGTCGTAGATTGTGTGCAGAACCTCAGTGGGAGTGTGCAGGACATCATGGGAAGTGTGCGGGACCCCAGTAGTGGTGTGTAGGACGTCATTTAATGTGTGCAGGACCTCAATAGGAGTGTGCAGGACATTATGGAATGTGTGCAGGACCTCATTGGGGGTGTACAGCACCCCATAGAATATGTGCAGGAGATCATGGAATGTGTTCAGGAACTCAGTAGAGGTGTGCAGGACGTCGTAGAATGTGTGCAGTACCTCAGGGGGAGTGTGCAGAACATCATGGAATGTGTGCGGGAGCCCAGTAGTGGTGTGTAGAACGTCATGTAATGTGTGCAGGAGATCATGGAATGTGTTCAGTACCTGTGAGAGTTCAATATCCAGAGAGGTGCATTTTTCGGTTTTGTCCTTTTGACTCCGAGAATTGACAATCGACGAAATTGAGGATTTTTTTTATTTTTTCTCGCTTCAAAAAATCGACCGATATTTTGAAAACAGTTTTTGTTAGAGGAAAGCGAAAGAAATTGGCCCAACGAATAAGTTTGATGCGAAAAAACCCTTCCGACGTTTGAGAAAAAACATTTGACGTATTGCACCTGACACACTGAAATTCACGAAGGGGAGGGAAGTGAATGATGCGAAACGTTTTAAAACGGGTTTTTTTCCCAAAAGTTGAGTTTTGTGGAGCTTTTTAACCATTATCCTACCTCTCATGAAATTGCCCGCTCAAAAAACGAGAAAAAATAAAACAAGATATCTTGCGCGTATCACGCCTCTAACGCGCGAAGACGCGTCAGTGTTGTGTAAGACTCCACTATTAGTTTTTCAATCGATGTGATTTTCATGTCTTTTACTAGTCCTGATTTTGACCTCTCATTACCTTCCCAGATACAACATTCTCCGATTGAAACTTTTGTTGATCTCACTGATTCCTGTCCATTTCAAACTTCCGACTTCTCCATTCGAAGCTTCTCTTCTCTATCTATCTATCTATCTATCTATCTATCTATCTATCTATCTATCTATCTATCTATCTATCTATCTATCTATCTATCTATCTATCTATCTATCTATCTATCTATCTATCTATCTATCTATCTATCTATCTATCTATCTATCTATCTATCTATCTATCTATCTATCTATCTATCTATCTATCTATCTATCTATCTATCTATCTATCTATCTATCTATCTATCTATCTATCTATCTATCTATCTATCTATCTATCTATCTATCTATCTATCTATCTATCTATCTATCTATCTATCTATCTATCTATCTATCTATCTATCTATCTATTTATCTCTGTATTTTATTTTGTAGATATTTCTCTATCTATCTATCTATCTATCTATCTATCTATCTATCTATCTATCTATCTATCTATCTATCTATCTATCTATCTATCTATCTATCTATCTATCTATCTATCTATCTATCTATCTATCTATCTATCTATCTATCTATCTATCTATCTATCTATCTATCTATCTATCTATCTATCTATCTATCTATCTATCTATCTATCTATCTATCTATCTATCTATCTATCATCTCATATCTATCTATCTATCTATCTATCTATCTATCTATCTATCTATCTATCTATCTATCTATCTATCTATCTCCCTCTCTCTCCCTCTCTCTCTCTCTCTCTCTCTCTCTCTCTCTCTCTCTCTCTCTCTCTCTCTTCTGGTCTTGTCTTCAACCCTGACGCATCCCTTTCTGCAGATTAAACAGTAGTGCAAAAAAATTCTCGTTATGTGACAAACCTAGCTATATAAGAAAATAAATAAATGAATATAAAATATATAAAACATATAGATATATTTGTAAAATGTATGAACACATGTATCAATGTGATACTTTTGAAGTTTTATGTGTAGTAACACATATAATAAAGGCACATTAATAAGAATAATATTGTTATAGAAATAGTGCAAGAATCTTGTAATGTATTATGAAATACTCAAATAAACCAAATATATTAGACCTATATTAAAGGCAGTGTTCACGAAGAGAAAGTTGCACGTTTTTTTGTCCAAACCGTAAGCTTTGGGTCCCTATAAGAAGATTAAGAACGGAAGTGCGAAGAAAAACGGCTGTCAAGTGGGGGAAAATCTCGTGGGCCAGTCAACCCATTGGGCCACTCCGCCCACGTCCTATAACAGTTCCCCTGAATTCGTGGGTAAATGAGCAATGATTTCCGATCAAAAGCCCCGTTATTCCCTTCATTCCTGACTTCTCTCTTTACTCAGGTCAGCTCGCACTCATCGGCTGCAAAATACGGAAGCTACAAGCCTCGAACAACTTGTCCACAATGCTTCCTAGCTGGATTTTGAGGGGCCATAACTCCGTTTCCAGGGGGTCTTGTACTATTCCAGGGACATCATTGAAATCAGCATGGGACAGTTCTCAAGATAGGCGGAAAAACAAAAAAAAAACGAGTTTTATCGTGAACACTGCCTTTAAATGATGGCGAGGGATTGGTTTCCTTATGTGGTCCAGTCGTGTGCGGAGAGATCTAGCCTTCATCGCGGAGGGCGCCTGTACAACTCGTCCGAGCCGCAGCCCTCCCCGCCGCGGCGAGATCTTGGCTGTCTGGTGTCTCTCGCAGAGGCTCATGAAGAATATTGCTGTTGGCAACTAAGGCGAGGCGCGAGACGGCGTATAATTACTCCATCCTCCCGTTGGCGGTGCCATATGCTATAACATAGGTGCCCCGAGTTTGCGCCAACCTCGAATCGGAAAAGTAAAGTCTCAAAAGGATCCATGCCGATGTTACTTTGTTCCGCTTTCCTAATCCGAATTCTGCGATTCTTTGGAATCGGAATTCCGCTCTCCGAAAATTTTTTACTTGTTTCGTTTTCCGAAATTTCCATTTTGTTTCGATTTCAGGAATTTTAATTTTGTTTCGATTTCCTAGTTTCGATTTCCGAAATTCAAAGTTTCTATTCAGCTCATCCCTGATATGTATACCTTGAACTGAAATTCCAAATGTTATTCGGAAGCCTGTTTTTAATATTTCAATTTAGGATAATAAACTTCAGAGACCCCTTTCGATTCGAATATGAAAAAATGAAACAATTTGCGGAGGTGCGCCTAAAAAATCGAAAAAATAGTTCAAGTTCATAAACTCACTTGAATTAATTTCAAAATTCGAAAAACAAGGAAAGTCGGTCATAGAAAGAGCGCGCGTCCCATCTCGGCGACGAGAGAGGATAACGGGCTAGCGCGCTCATTCTGACTCGAGCAATCTCAGGCAAACCATCGCTCCGAGCGGGACCGGCTCCTCCCAATTATGACGTCATCGCCCGGACAGCGGCCGAGGGGCCAACTGGCACCGCGGTCCCTGTCCGGTGCCAGTTCGCCCCTCGGTCGCTCTCCGGTCGCTCTCGGGGCCACAGCGGTGCCATCGCCAGAGATAGAGAGACGCGTGATTGGTTGTTCTTTGAGTGATAACGTGCGAGCCACGTTATCACTCAAAGAACAACCATTCGTGCGGGTATAAAAGGCGGCTCGCCTCGTGTAGACGTGTAGTTGGCCTTCCGAGGCCACTCTTGAGAGGTGACCTCGGATCCCTCTCGGGATGATAATTTTTGGCGGCCGAGGGGATCCCCCATGGCCCGCGGTGGGGAAGGCTTCTTCATTGCGGACCATGCTGGGATGGTATCCTTGTTGCGGCCTGTGGCAGGATTAACCTCCTGACCCACAGACTGTAACAGGTGCCTTATCCTCTTAACAGTCTTAATCCTCTCCAGAAGAGGCGGAAATAAAGAAAAAATAGCAATTAGGAAATTTTTGAAAATCGCCCGAACAGAGACCGCAGTGCCAGTTGGGACCGAAGATCGCTCCGAGCGATGCTGCTGTGGCCCGGAGAGCGACTCCTGTGGCCCGAGTAGATGGCTAATTTTCGCTCGGAGCGGAAATGCAGCGCCGCTCGAGTAGCTCTCCGGTACCGCTCGGAGCGATGGTTTGCCTGAGATATCGAACGAAAAATAAGAACTTGCTTCTCTTCACCCTATGGCATCTCTTTCTCGTCGCCCACGCCCTCATTGTGTTCATTTTCGTTAGGGCTCTTTATTTTGAGCATTACCGTGTTGCTCATTGAATGCTAACGTCACTTCGTTGCTTGTTTCACACAAATAATTAAGGTCACGAGTGTGCCTCTGAGTGTCGAGTTTTTCTACACGATGTATCTCGAAAGTATCTGCGCCGATATTCCATAATTTTTGTAGCCAAAAATCTACTGGCCGTCATACGACACTTGTGAAAACTGGAAACGGCAAACCATAAGTTTACATATATTATAGATTTGAGCTTGGTCGCGAATTGTTCCCCAAATTTTCCCAGAAATTTGGAATCCCGGAAAGAGCGAAATTTTCTTCGACCTCATAGTGTGTGGTAATAATACCGAATTTTGACGCGCCCCACAATCAGACGGTTGTGCAGCTGTTCGCCTATGTTGCCTTCACAACAGAGCACTGTCAGGAGTTCTAGACTTCACTAGAATGCAACTGATTTATTGGCCAATGATGAAGCCGATTGCAAGTTTGAGAATATTAGAGAAAAGAGCAAAGCTTCTGTAACCTGACAACACTGATTGTATCAATATATGTATATGTAACATGGCAACGACGAAAAGTGACAACTGTGTCACTGAACCGACGACGACGGAAAACTGCTGTCGTAGTAGAACACATGGAATGCGACCAACTTTCTACAACAATAAAACGCCATCCGTAACAGTACAGACACAATTGGCTAGATCAATACACATATTTCAAGCATGACAACGAGAGAAGACTCAACAAATAGCTACCGATTATATAAATTAGTACCTAGTGCGAAGGTGACGACCGTACATGACAAGGCACGTATTGAGAGGACAAGTAGCATGAGAGGGTTATACTAAGAAAATCGCCACATTCAATGCGTGTCGAATATGCATTCAATTCGAGTGACCACACCCATTGAACGGCTCTCTCGCAGGGGCACGTGCTCCAAACAGCAGCACGTGCTGCAAACGTTTATCGCAGGAACACGTGCTTCAGAGTAATCTGGAGCTATCGCAGCAGCACACCGACGCGCGACGCAGCCGCACACCGAGATGCGACTCGACCAGCTCGTCGAGCACCACCTGGGGCCGCTGGTGGTTGTACAAAGTCTCCAGGGGCTGGGAGGGCCAAGTATGACAAACTTGGGTAATTGAATCAGCGACGCTGTCGACATCCGAGTCCCGCCTCAAGAGTGCGTCGTATGTTTTCCTTTTTTGAAAAATCGTTTTGTCAACGAGTTGAATGTGTTTCGTGCACGCATTCAACGTTTTATTCGTTACGGCACGTGCTGTAGTTTGGAAGACAATATGAGCACGTGCACCTCTAGCAGCACGTTCCCTGACTGTGCTCTGAAGCGCCTTGTCTTCGAGTAGAATGCGTATTCGACACGCATTGGACGCGGCGATTATCTGAGTACGTGTTGGCAGTGAGTAGTGATCAAGCGATAACCCTAGAGAAGGAAGAGGAAGAAATACATGAAAGAAGAACAACGAATTGAAAACCGCATAATGAAAGAGGAAATAAAGAAAACAATAAGTTCACATAAAGAAGAAAAAAGATACAAGGATAAAAGAAGAAAACGAGTTCCGTTGTCTCATCACCTCACAGATAGAATGCAAACGAGACCTCTGCTACATATAATTCTATATATTCGCCGGGAAAAAAATCACTTCTTCTGGCCTTCTTGTTCCAGTTTCACCTGGTTGAAGCATTTTTTTGGCAACGCATCACGAATCTCCTCCAAATTTCGCACCTGTGAATGATTAGGTATCTTCCACACAAAAAAAATTAAATACAATGCTCTTTCTCTCCTTTTCCATAAATCTATACGAATTGAAGGGCTGGCTAAGCCACATACCTCTTTCGAAAGAGAGTCGATCTCATTCTTTATTTGCGTTATGCGTCGATCCTCCTCTGTTTTTGACACCTTATGCTGGGGAACCTTAAACAAATAAATTCTGAGACATCAAAGCGATTTGGAAGTTTTGTAATCGTAATTATGATTGAGGATTGAGTTACCGCGTAACAGTTTCGATTTTTTTTACTTCGTAGTTCTGTGTTCTGTTTACGAGTGTGCATCTACTATGCATTCGAAAGCTCTTTCTGTGGCCAATTAAAAAAAACATTTTTTTTTATTTTCCTGATCAACGATCTACTATCTCTTGTTTTGTTTTTATATCAGTTTTTGCTGGCAATTTCATTGGCAAAATATGCAACACTTCCCACGGATTTTGGTCAGAATGCACTGGCGAAACTTTTCAGCGTATCCTCTTTCAACAGCAAAATGCTTAGGGTCTTGGTGAGGGGCTACCCAAAGGTATACAATTGCTAGGGTTCAAGTTCGCACAAAAAAGGTCAAGATGAAAAATTTAGTGCGCTGCATAAAACGCATATGCAGGATGCAGGTGCACAACGCTAGAAGTATTAGATTGATGCATAATAATCCGGCGTTTTTATCGGCGCGCTTTCGATCAGTGAGAAGAAGGGCTCTGCCTATTATCTTTGTATGAAAATGATCTTCTCAAATGTCTCAGAAAAACGCTTGTCTCTTTGTCTGAAAATAATCTTCTCAACTGTTTCAGAAAAACGCGTGTCGAAATCCCTAGTCATTTTCGCCATTTTTGTTCTACCACCTCGAGAAAGAATAAAGAACAGTATACATTGGATCCGACTCACTCATTTTCGGATATCCATCCGAATGAACCGAAATTTTCATGACTCAAAATCCGATTCACCGAAAAAAACATCAAAATCCGAGTGATCCAAAATCCGAATCACCGAAAAAACCTTAAAATCCGAGTGATTTAAAATCCGATTCACCGAAAAAAAAACGAAAGCTGAGTGATCCAAAATACGAATCACCGAAAAAACCTTAAAATCCGAGTGAGTTGAAATCTAATTCATCTAAAAAACGCCAAAATCCGTTTGATTCAAAATCTGAATCACCGAGATGTGTCATAAGTCGGATAATGATTCGGATACCGAATATCCGAAATATTTCATGATTCGGCTCGGATAAGGAGTCGGATATTGGTAGACTTGGCATGTCCTGTTACCCAAAAAGGTGTATCTGATGCCACGACTCGACATCCTAATCTAGTGTAGCCATGCAGACACATAAATACACTACACACATTCAATTAGCGCACATTGTGAAATTTCCTACACACCGTCATCGTTGGTCGCTCAATAAGCATTGATCCTTTTTGTTTGATTTGTTTTTGCGACTATGGCGAATTCCTGGTACGAATGGCTCTCAAAAACAAAGTGTATTGATCGATCGGGCAGCCTTGTTCGGAGAGGTTTGGACAAGAATTCACGGATATTTACGAAATCGAGGTGAAGGATTGATACTCATGATGCTCATTCCCAGGCACTCGTGGGGGTTAATCCGGAGCCACATGCCGGTCGACCACAAGTATCGTCGGGCGTCACATCCGCACGGCCAGCGCTCGACGCGTTATTCGCTGGCGGTCGACTTGATTAGATGTCGACCGCGGGCTATGTGGTTGTGACGCCCAACGACACTTGCGGTCGACCAGCGTTCTGCTCGCGGGTGCACTCCATAGTGGACTGTGGGGAGATGGACCCACAGTTGGGAACCACCCCTCCCCCCGCCATGGGGAGCTCCCCCTCCCACCCCCTGGCAACCAAAACTAACATCCATCTTCTAGTGGATCTTCTGGTAGAAGGCTCGAGGCCGCCTTCCGGGTCCAGCTCCAAAGAGCCGACTGAGGCACACGGTGAGATCAGGAGACTTTTATACAAGAAATATTGTTATGCTTTTGTCCAAACATGTTGACGTCCTTCAGGAAGAAAACAAACTCTTTGCCCGCTGCTCTACAAAAAGCAGTGTTTTTGCGCTGGGGTTAAAATCCACGAGTGCCTGTGTTTTCAAAATTCTTGGTGGTCGACATCCACATCTTCGACATTCTCGACGGTTGACATCCACATCTTCGACATTCTCGACGGTTGACATCCACATCTTCGAGATCCTCTGCGGTCGACATCCCTATTTTCGAGATCCTCTGCGGTCGACGTCCATAGCAAATTCAGTGGGCGAAAAATATTGTGGGCGACGGTTCACTGAATAGTCTTGAAAAACAGCCAGTGCTCCACCTAAATAGTCAGGCACTCGTGGGGTCAACCCCAGTGCAAAAACACTGCTTTTTGTGGACAGCGGATGAAAACACTTATTTAGGTGGAGCGCAGGCCATTTTTCATGACTATTTACTGAACCACCGCTCAAAACAATTTTTTCGCCCATTAAATCTGCTGTGGATGTCGACCGCCGAATATTTCGAAGACGCGGATGTCGAACGCCGAGAATCTCGAAGATGTGGATGTCGACCGCCGAGAATCTCAAAGACGTGGATATCGACCGCCGAAAATCTCGAGGATGTGGATGTCGACCGCCGAGAATCCCGAAGATGCGAATGTCGGCCGCCGAGGATTTGGAAGATGTGGGTGTCGACCGAAGGACTGAAAGTTTGTTCTCTTCTTGAAGGATGTCAACATGTTTAGACGAAAGTATATCAATGATGTTGGTATAAAACGCTCCTGATCTCACAGTGTGCCTCAGTCGGCTCTTTGGAGCCGCCTGGAAGGTGGCCTCGAGTCACTTACCAGAAGATGGGAAGGGGGGGATGGTTCCCAACTGTGGGCCCATCTCGACATGGTCCACAATGGGGTGCACCTCACCGTGGAGCGTGGCTGTTGGATCACCCCTTTTGTGAGAACCTTTTATAGGGGTCGACCGCGAGCAGAATGCTCGTTAACCGCAAGTGTCGTCGGGCGTCACAACCACATAGCCCGCGGTCGACATCTGATCAGGTCGACCGCCAGCGAATAACGCGTCGAGCGCTGGCCGTGCGGTTCTGACGCCCGACGAAAATTGCGGTCGACCGGCATGTGGCTCGGGGTCGACCCCCACGAGTGCCTGAGTAGATGTTTTTCATCCGCGCCCCACAAAAAGCAGTGATTTTGCACTGGGGTCAGCATCCACGAAAGCCTGAGAATACCTTAACATTGCAGTCACTTTGAAGATATTGTGAAAAATGAACATATTTTCAGAAATAGGATTGGTTTGCAAATATTCCGATAAAAAGATGACTATCAATGAAATGTTCTATCATGGTACGTTAGAAAACTTTTTTTTCTTAATTTTCGCCAGAGGGCGTTATACCAACTTGTATCCGACCGGATAACCGACTCGGATATTCGGATTCCGACTCACCGAAAAAAGGTCAAAATCCGAATCACCGATTAAGGGACAAAATCCGAATGATCCAAATTCCGAATCACCGAAGAAACGTAATTTTTGGATTGATCCGAGATCCGACTATCCGTTTAGCCTCTCTATCCGAATGACTCGGATTATCCGATGCTGTTATTTTGAATAAATCCGCTTGAGTCGGATATCCAAGACATTTGATTTTTGAGTTACCCGAAATACGAGTATCCGAAATTTTTCGATTCGGATCCAATGTACAGAAAGCAGCACAGTCATTTCGCGATCTCAACGGACTTTTTGGCAAAGGAGCAGTCAGCGAAAGTTAGTGTAGGGAGTTGTTTGCCGGTTTTGAATCAGGTGATACCAGCTTTGAGGATAAGTCAGGAAGAGTTGGGCCATCGGATTTCGAGGATCAACTTCTTCTGGCAGCCGTGGAAGAGCACGAGGGCATGACAACACGAATGCTGGCTGAAGACTTCAGTGTCAATCAATCCACGGTGTTTAGCCACACAAGGCTTGGAAAAAAGTGGAAAACCGCTGGATGGGTCCCCCGCGAGCTTTCCGATAACAACAGTTTTCTTAAATAATTTTTGTTGAAAAAAAAACGCCGGATAATTATGCATCAACCCAATAGAATATAGCGATCTAGAAACAACTTCTGAATATTTAATATTAACCCTAGCAAGCACTACATTGCTGAACACTCAGTCCTCTCCGTCTGGGTCCTAAATAACTTTTCAGACCTGAAAGAAGTAGAATTTGGAAGCAGTTCCTAAACAAAGACGCCCAACTCGAGAGAAAGCGACGTGCTTTCTGGGCAAACCTTGAAGCCGCTCTGTATTTGAACTCTCCCGTTCTTGGAGAAATAATCACTTACATTCGAAATGTGAGTTATGAACCTATATTTGCTGACTACATTCTTTAGGAAGGAAACACTTTCGAGGGGTTTTTTACACATCAGTATGTGTTTATATGTAGTTTTGAACTGCGCAAGTGAGCGTTAAGAGAAGAAGGTACGGTATTTTTAGTTTGCTACGGTAGGGTACTGAATAAAAGGGTTCCCAAGTACGGTTCATTCAACAGTCATATCATAATTCGCAATGAATTGGTTTCGCATCGAATGTCGATAAATTATGCAGCACATCTATACTTTCAAAATGGAATGTATGGCAGCTGCATCCAGGTAGCGCTGATCGTTATAGAACGAAATTGAGAAGAAAACACAATACTAGTACTGGATCATCCAACATCCATATCAGGATCACATCAGAGAATTAACCATTTTGCATACCTGACTTTCAATATCAGCCTGAGTTAAAAGTTGGTCTAAGCTCTCGAGTTCCTTTTCGAGCTCATCTAGTTCAGCATTGTTGACGGCCTCTAGAGCATCTGGAACAACACTAATTATTTTACAGTCGTTAAAAGATAGTGTTGATATACAGAAATTCGCCTACTTAATCGATCTATAATCTTCTTGATTTGATCAGCTTCTCCAGCAACGGTCGAGTTAGCATCGCGGGCTGCTTTTTCAGCAAGCGAGGCTTTTCGAACAGCCTTAATCAACAACTGTGCAGCTCGAATCATAGGGAGAGATAAACAATAATTCTGACTGAAAACATTAGACACGAAACTGACCTCAGTTGCCATTTGTTTATCCGTTTCAGCCTGAGTTTTGTAGCTGTCCAGAGTGGAATTCGTCTCGGTCAGCTCCTCCATCAGTTGGTCAACATCGGCGTTCAACGTCTCAGCAGACTTTCGAGTTTGCACCGTCATATTTTGGAACGTGTTTGCCTTCTGCAAAAATGAGAGTATACTAACAGTTCGAATCAAAACCACTCCTACAATGACTTAGAGAAAACTTTTTTGGAATGTGAGCCAGGATGTATGGCGTGTATCTTATCTCTAGGAAGCTACGATGCAGCTATTATCACGCTAGCTTGGGAGCGGAGTGGTGTTTTCTCCATTTTGACCAATATGTTTTCTCGAAAACAACCGCTCGGCTCCCATGATGAAGCTATCATAACAGCGTCGAGGCTTCTCCCCATCCAGAGACTGACGATATTTGGAGATATTTGACTTTGGAATCAGATGGTTATCCACAAAGACGTTTCGTCAGAGATGATCTGGTTGGTAGTTTTAATGCATTGCTGTAAATGAATCCTGGAAATCTCGGTCTAGGTATTGTACGTGTACGAACTTCTTGTTGGTGGGTCCAGTTCGTTGTGGCACGAGGCACGAGAAACGTGTACAGAATATTATGATTTTCCGACCTTCTTAGACAACAAAGTTTTCCTTTGATTTCGTTTTCGGAACTCAAAACTGCTTTTACATCGACTCCAGCTTTGGTTTGATAGCAGTCGCCATTTCATCTAAAATTGGGGAGCCAGTCGTCTCCATCACACAGTATAGCTTCGTCCGTGCATGTCTGCCTCGCTGCAGTCGGCCCACATCCAATGCGCCGTGCGCTGTCGAATTCATAACGTCATAGTTTTCGTCTTCTGTCACAATTGAGTAGAATGGATAACGTCACCACCTCGACCCCTCACGGTGGTTGGGGGCCGCATGACAGGCAGCCACGAACCGGTCTGTGCATATATGTATAAGCCTTTCGCCAAATCCAGTCGAGCGTATGGACCAGACGCGATCCTTCGCGGTGACCGTGCGGCGTTTTCGATACCATGGGTCAGCGGGGTCTCGACAGCGAGCAACGATCTACCTCCGCGGCCCCTTCCAATAACTCAGGGCCTCTTAATCAGGCAGCAGCGACCGTTTACCCATACCGTTTATCGTTCTGAATACGCAGAAAGTTGGTACGTTGAAACATGATAAAACTCGTAGAAAATTTCCACTGTCAAAACAATGTGATGGAGCACGCATGGGTAAACAGTCGCTGCTGCCTGTTTAGGTTGTCCATAGCTCAGCTAAATTTGGCTGAAGGCCTGATAGAAGAGTGTTGGAGCGAATAATTTTGATTTTCGGATTAATTCTAATATTTCCTCAGAGCCAAAATGGTTTCAACTATCGAACATTCCGTGAGGGGCAAGGTTACCATAGTTAATGAAAAAGTGAATTTCTATCCAATAGCAGAAGCGCTATTACAAATTATTCGATTATTCGAATGAAAAACTCACTCAATTAACCTTGGCGTTTTAATGAATGGACGGAACCCTACTTTTTTATCAGATAAGAGAACCCTCCACTCACCGTAACGTATGAGAATAAAAGCTATTGAAACCATTCCGATCATGAGGAGAAAATTAGATTTATTCGAAAAAATCGAAATTATTCGATCCATCACTCTACTGTATAGTCCCTTCATAAACTGTAGTCAATTCTATCGAATGGACGGGGACACTCATTTACGGTGACCTGTTGGGCTTAGGCGACGCCGCAGGTCAGCAAGGTTTTAACCACGAAAGGCGATCGACAGTCGTGGCCCCATCCATTTACTGGACTAGAATTCTTGAGACAATCATATATGTGATCGACAAAAGCCTGACGCACTCATTTTTGGCTGTTTTTTGGACTGCTCCGTCAACAGAAAGTTTTGCTTTTTTGAAGCAATGTTCCTGTCCCTGTTCCTTATCTTTTTTTCACAATGATAGAAATCTTTTAAAGATGTGGACCTACACTGGTAGTTGGTAGTAAGGACCAACCTCGTTAACTAGCTTCGCATCCTCGCCAGCTTGTCTGGCTAACTCCTTCGCCTGAGCTGCATCAACGGCCGCCGAACCTATAGCATTCTCGGCTTCTGCAGTGACATCCTCGGCCTTTTGGATGGCTCCGTCGATTTCCGCCAATTTTCCCAACTGTTCCGCAGCTGCTGCCTTCGACTTTTCTACTCGCTCATTGAACTCTTAAAAAGGTATCATCAGCACAAATGGAAAATTCGATTGATTCTGGAGAGGCAATCGATCGGTATACCATTCAGGGTTTCAAGGGTTCTCTCAGCATCCTTCAGCGTGTTCTCAGCTACCTTCAACGCATCGTCTGCTCGAGCTCTTGCAGCATCAACATCAGCAAGAAGGGCGTCGGACACCTTAAGGAGTCGGGAATTGCAAAAAATAACATTGAAAAATATGGTTTCTATCTTTAAAGGCAGCGTACGAGCAAAGCTACGGTTATCGATTTCGGTGCTACTTTTTTAGACTTGTACGAACTTCAATCGCCATATGTCACATAGCAGTATGGTGAAACAGACTAAAACTTGGCTATGACATATGAAGATCATTTGAGTACCAATAGATCTGAAGATGAGCCAGTAGATTAATCGCTTCAACTGGCAAGGGAAACTCTTCAATCGTAGTTGGAGGTTTGCAACATGAAGTACATCGGGAGAATGACCATGTTTCGAGAAGTGAAACTGTGAATGATTCGGCCTAATCCTATATTTGAAAAAGGTATTTGCTCGAAACGATCGGTTGCAGTGCTAAAATGACGTTCTGCCTGATGTAGCTAACCTCAAAAGTCCAGAACACTGAAAACGGACCTCATTTTCGTGTTCACCGTCCCATACTATTCCCCCAACTAAATTTCAGTGAGTTATAGAGCCTATTAATGCTTTAGCACTTCCCGTCGAGGACGGGATAACGTACGTCCCCCCTAGCATCTATGATTTTCATAATTCTGAAGAAAAGATTTAGAATCTTCATGCAATACTATATAAACTGATACCTAACACCCTTCCGACCCCTCCCAAAGTTACGGAGAAAATCTCCTAAAACCCGTTCTCTTGGGCATGTTGATCGAATCCACACTGCGGGCGTGGCTAAGGCGGCATTCACAGTTTTCGCGGCGCGAAGCGATGGCACATGTCAGCGCGACGCGAAAATCGCGTCGCGCGGAAATCAAGGTGTGAACGGCGCGCGAACGCTAGACGACTACGCGCAATTGGGTAATTTCCGCGATTTTCCGTACCCAACCAAAACTGATCAATATTTGATCTTATTCTGTCTATTTAAGTGTAATGCACCTTTTTTTTATCTTTTACCTGTATTATTATGGCACATTTTTGTTTTCCTTGCGACAACTTGCTTATTTAATGACGAAACAATCAAAAAGACATCGGGAGCAAATGATGCTTAGAATTTTTTTTTTGGAGTTGATAGTACAGAATAGGGAGGTTTCGGTGAAATGAAACCGAATTATGCTTGCGTCGTTTGTAAACCGTAAAAAACTTTATAGCTCGCCACCTCTTTGAAACCATCACCCTCATCTTACTGTCCTTAAATATGCAGACAAAATTGTTTGCAGTATCATCTGAGAACAATACAATAACCCATAACAATTTCAATCAACCTAGTCTCTGAAAAGGCTTAAGAAAATTAAAAACGCCCCTTGAGTCCCCGATGATGGAAGAAAAGATGATGACAATCGCTCCGCGACCATCGCCCGGAGCGATTATAATTTGCGCGTCAAATTCGATGTATCGCGCCTCTTCACTGTGAACACCTAGCGACGACGCGACGCGACGTCGCTTGATCGGCGCGTAGGCTAATCATAACGTCGCGTCGCGCCGCGAATGAACTCTAGACGCCGCCTAAGGGGTCGTTTACACTCCAGCCGCCGAGCGGCGCGGCGAAGTGCAATCGTACCATATTGATCGGGCCGCGCCGCGTGATCAATATTACAGAAATGCACTCTGCCGCGCTGCTCGGCGGCGGAAGTATAAACGACCCCTAAGGGGCAGTTTGGCTGGCACATGCGCCGCGCGCGACGGGAAAAACGCTGCGCGTGTCGTCGTCCTTGGGGCGCGTTAACCTCGGCTCTCTGAAAATAAAAACTAGTTGGCGTTCGATTCACACGCCCCAAGGACGACGACGCACGCAACGTTTTTCGGTCGCGCGCGGCGCGTGTGCAAGCCGAACTGCTCCACAGCCACTCCCGCGGTGTGAATCCGGTCAACATACCTTTCTCGTTGTGCAATACCGTGGTCCGGAACCGCGCCTTCGGTCGAAACGTGACAACGCAGGTTTTTCTTTTGAAAAGAATTTTGATTACTTCTTTTTCAACAAAGGTGTTGTTACTCTAAAGCGAAGCGCAAGCCAAAAGAACACTCTTCGAGGCTCATCAGTAGTATAGTAAAAGCAGTTTTTATTGCATAAAAAAACTTAAAGTAAACAAAAACTTTTTTCGAAAATTTTCAACTGTGAGAACTCTCAAACATTTTTTTTCAGAACCTGTGGGGACGTAAAGGTTTTGGACAATTTTGAAAAAAAATTCTTTTCCAAGCAGCCGAACCAGAAATGCAGCCATGAAGGCCACTTGGACAGAAGCTGCACCCTTTTTTCGTTTTTTTCTAATTTAATAAAGAATAGTGAGTTTGGAAAACGCAGCATGTAATTTTGTTACTTTATTCGCCTTTCACAACTTTTAGCAAGATGTTTTTCCAAACGTCGTGGGTCTCTCAAGACCTTCCCTAGTATTTAAAGGCATCGTACGCGCTGAAAACCACTCACCATTTTTTCGGTTCGAATGATCTTCTGGGCCCACCTAAGAACGTAAGGAGAGTTTGTTCGGATAAAAACGCATTATTGTAGAGATAAATGAGGTTGAATGTCTCAAATTCCGTCAAAAGAGGCGGGCCGTCGGTCAGTCATCTGGCACAATTCGCTGTTAGCCATCATATTAGTTACTGATCAACAATTGATACAGAGCAACTGAGAGGAAGTTGATAGAATTGTGGTGTGCGCGAAGCGCACACCAGATTTGGTTTTGAATCGGCCACGCGCGCAACCCCTTTTTCGGAATCTCAGTTCAGAGAGCGTAGAAATTAGCGCCAAATTGCTTTAAAAAGAGCGCACAAAGTTGGTATTACCTCCCAAAAATGGTCTGGAACGGATTCGAGAAAAAAGTGAAAACCGCTCGTTTTTGTTGTTAATCTCCTCTTCTTTTTTCAGACGGCGTTCACGATCTTGCGGGTGCACTTAAAACTGAGCTGAGAAGCTCATTTTTGTACAGGAGGCTGGAAATGGATGCGGGTCGCTCCTATTCCATTTTGAACTTGATACCTCAACTTTGAAGGGCACCTCAACATCGTGGGTTTACATACTAAATTAGCCGTGGAGCACGAAAACTGCTCGGGCATGCTACGGCTTTGGAGACAAGGGTGGGTGGGTAGATCTGCAGACAATTGACACAGGTCGTCGGAGGTAAGTAGTGAACTTGTCAGAATTCGTACTCATGACGCGTCATCGGTCGATAATCAATATTATCGATTTTCGCGCTTTTTTCACAAAATGCGGCGAGGAGTGGTGATTGCTGATGGGATTGGTTTTCTTGGTTGGGAAAATTTGCTCATCAGTCATTATCGATAAATTCCTATCAATAATATCGAATTTTTCGTCTGTTGCACAAAATGTCGTATTGATTTTTTATTGTTGATGGCTCTAAGTCGCTTGCTTGGGAAATTCTGCTTATCATGCGAAATCGAATATTAATGATCAATTATCCTGTGGTTCCGAGCCAGATTTACTCACGCAGACGCAGCGTACGCACGCAGACGCACGCGATGAACGGAAATAAATCACACTCGGAAGCAGAGGATATATCGAGTTTTCACATGTTGCACAAAATGCGGCAGTTAGTGGAATTGTTTATGGTTGTGGGTCATACGTTTCAAAAATTGTGCTCATACGACAATATCGTCTGTTAGATGTTCCATCATTCGAAAATGGAAATCGTGGACAAAATTGAGGTTAGAAAGGGCACCTTTGGGAAAAATTTCTGAAATTTCTGAAAATTTAGCTTTCTGGCAAAAGTAACGGCAATGCCACTAAGAAGTCAAAAAAAGTTTTAAAAATATCTTGAAATATTTTAAAGCATAATTTGGCGAGAAATAGCCTGAAATAATAAAAAAGCTAGGAAATGAATTGAAATAGCCAGAAATATGATTTGATGGTCGACCATTTCACAAACTTATCAAAATGAAATCAAGCGCGCAACGGAAACATTAAGCATTTTCGGAAGCTGTAATACGGGAATCAGCGTAGGTCAAGCTAGGTGAACGCGATGCTAAATTCCATACCGTGCTTGATTTTATTTCGATAAGTTTATAGGAGAAGCTTGTGAAATGGTCGAACACCAAATCATATTTCTGGCTATTTCACTTCATTTCCTAGCTTTTTTATTACTTCAGGCTATTTCACGCCATATACTATACGATTGCGTGACGAATGACTTTTCAGCACACATCGCTTAACCTTTCCTTATCCAAAAATCCTTTGAAAGAAAGATGAACTTTGTTTGATCGTGAGATCGTTAGTCAAAACAGCAATCTCTAACGATCGACTCTTCCTTTCTCAAAAGTCGATCGAGATATTTTCGGTCTGAAAAAAGAGCTTTCAAGAATTCTTTTCGCGGGTTTTTCAACGTAGCTGTTATATAGGGTTCTAGAGCTCTCATTATATTTGAACAACTAAAAAACGAAATCCATTGTGAACGATGCCTTTACGTGTAGAGTTCGCGCAATAATTTTAGTCTGATGAATGGATGGTGCTGCAACGGTAGATCACCCCGCGCGAATCGAAACCCCATTCCCCAGTGCGGCGCCAACCCTCACGGCCGGCCGCCTGGTCCATGCGCCAGACTAAATAGAAAACGGAAACTATACGTATACGCCATAAACTCTACCTGTTGCTGGTCTTCGGCACTTTGAAGTTCATTTCTGGCCTCAGCAGCCGCTCTTGCAGCATGATCCAGGATTTCTTTATTGTTCTCCGCTTCTTTTTTCGTATTTTCAATGGCCACCTTAGCATCGTCGCTGATCGCGTTCGCGTCAGCTTTCAACTAAAATACACAATGGAAAATTGCTGCTGACGAAACAACAGTTTGAACACTCTTCAAACCTGTTGTGGGTCGAAATTCGGAAGACGCAAGCTCTCCACAGCAGTAAGCGCCTCAGCTGCAGCTTGATTGGCGGCAGCGGCAGCGTTCTTCTGTTCCTCGGCCAACTCAAGTGTCCTGAACCAAAACACAGTTTTCAGTCCGCTGACAAGGAAAGAACTATTGGTCAGCCTGGACTTCCCAGACGAAACGTGTTTTTCTAGAACTATTTCTAGACGTGGGATCCGAATATGCCAACCGGAAGTGCCTAAGCTAGCTTTGAACAAAGTAATAGGGGTTTTCCCGTATCTTCCGATCTTGGTTTAGTATTTCATCGTACATATAAATCAGATGGGCCCAGGAGCGTTTGAGTAATAGTTTCAGATCTGCCTTAAAACTTCCCCATGCGGTTTTTTGGGGAGCTAATCACGAATCTATTGTCCCTTTGTCGATTTTCGAAAGTCTTCAACATATATTGTTCGAGGCCTCCCATCGGATGACAATTTTGAGAGAAACTCGCAACTGTTGTCGATGTCAGGAATGCTTCGAAATATTTGGTTCTAATTTTGTAAGGGGCTGATCTAGAGTGCTTAACACAAATGTGAGGTCCATTTATCAATTTTCGATAGGTTACTGTGTGCATACGTGTACTGGTTCCCAGTACCATTATCTTAGGTGCCGCCAGTGACAACTCATTAGTTATCCTACATTGATTTCCAGCAGCATTGCTTCAGTTCCCGCTCATGACACCTAATCATGTGACAATGTCCATAATTTGTTACGGATGCAGAGATCCGGCACCTAATTTTGCGATTAACTGATTTGCTACGGATGACTAAGTCCGTTTATAAGGAATTTGTGCTTACCACTTATCATGTGTGCTTGAGCTTGGCTTATAAAGCTACTCTGCTAAATGTGCTCCAACGCAACTCGTACACCGAGAAACGGGGCATTCGAATACCATTCGATTCAATATTCGGACCTCAAAAAGGGGGTCGGTCATTCGAATCTATTCGGTTTTCGGAACTGGACAAAAAAGGTCACTCAGATCTATTCGATATTTGGTCTTTTTTCAGAGCAAAACTATAGTACAGAGAGGATTCTAAACGAAGGTTTCGGTGTAGGACTCACCTGCCAAGGGTTTCGTTCAGTTGCGTTTGTCGCTCCTTCATTTCAGCAATTTGTTGTGATACTTGCTCACCTAAAATATTTTCCTAAACGATGTCAAAGAAGCAGTGCATCTACTGATGTGCAAAGGAATAGTGGAAGGCGAACCTCCGTAGATTGCATCTCGAGCCTCCTTGTGTGCTTTCTTGGCACTCATATTGGCCTCTTCGGCGAGTTTCTCGATCTCCTTCGATTGCTGCTCGTGCTTGTCGGCCTCCTCTCGAGTTTTTTGTGCCAATGTCTTCATCTAAATTATCTGAATTATTTATATGAAGGTGAGAAATGAACGCAATTATGACACAAATCTCTTTTTTCAGCTCGCAATACTCTTCGCATCAAACTTGCATTCAGATACAAAATGAGGAATAATAGGAGATCAGATAGATATGGGCCTCGGAAACCCACCGTGACGTCCTAAACAGACGCTACATGGTAGCGAGGTAGCAATAGCTTTGCGTTGGAATTGTGCGCTACACTGTGTCATCAAACAGTCAGGTGGAACCCCTCTTCAAGTATTTCAGCCGTGAAATTCAAACCGTACGAGAAGTGGTAAATTGTGGAGCACCATCTTGCATAACAGTCCGACAATCTATGAGAAACCCACGTCGCTCCGCGAAATATCTGCAGGCGTACATGCCGCTCAAGCTCGCTTATTCGTGAAACCAGTTTACGCCACAGCTTGACTATGGATAGACCCTCAATGCCACGTACGTCAACCGATAGATGTCGCATGCGGTCAGCATTGAGATTCAGCTTGATGACACATCGTGCAACCCGGCAAGTCAGGCCGAAACTGTCAGAAGAACTTCAGCCCCGTCGCAGTGTAGGATGCGGAACCCTGTTGGTCACGTCGTGGTAGGTTACGCAAACCACTGCCGATAAATCACACAAGCTAACCTGTGAGCTCTGCTCTCCATACTTCTTGCTGGCCTCTTTCGCTAATTCCCATTGTGTCTTTCCTTCAGTCTCTAGATAGTGCTGGGCATTCTCCAATTCCCGTCTTGCTTGCTCTAAATCAACATAATTCATCGCACTCATCTATTCAACCTATGTAGACTGTGGTTTATTTCAAGTGAACTCCTGTGGCCGTATTCATGGAACTACGGGAGCCTACCGGGAGGGTTTTTAGAACCAGCCAATGTATGCGGTAGGCGAACTTTGGACCCTCCCAGGAAGCTCCCATAGTTTCATGAACACGGCCACAGTTTTCGATTTTCACAGCGCGGAGCGGTGGCTTTTTCGTGGGAACCCCCTCATCACTAGTTATATTTCACCGAGGTTCACCGCTCCGCTGCTGCTAATAATCGAAATCCAAAGGTCAGTAGGGGTTTTCCAGAGTCTACATACTCAACACGTAGTTTGGCTAGCTAACCATTGATGATTTTCCAGCGTTGCAGTCCAACTTCAGTTTGCTCCACCTTGCCACGAGCTGAATTCATCATATCGTCCACGCTTTTCACGTTCACCAAGGCATCAGCGATGTCTTTCCTCAGCTGAGCGACTTGACCAACCAGAGCAGAGTCATCAGATTCTGAAAACCAAAATAGTAGCAGTTGCAGCACACGGTATAAAATTTCTGTGACACAATCACACCATGTGTTCTACAAACAATCTGCCGAATGACCGTGCAGTGCCAGTAACAAGGTATATACTGTCGTTGACTCAGATGAATTTCGTACGCACTGCCGATTTAGAATTGTAGCATAAGCCGCTTTTACACAAGTGGCATCAGTGGATGCCGTGGTTCTTATTCAAGACTTTGTTGGTTTCACGTTTTTTCTGTGATTAATCTTCATTGCGAATTCTAGCAGTTTTAGATGTCTTCATCTCACTGTTTTGCTCATTTGGGCAAAGAGCACCTTGCGTGCAGTCAAATTAATAAATACAGAAGATGTTGACTTCCAGCACGTATTCGAGCCAAGGAAGAATATTTTGAAAATAGACGATGTTTCTCCTTTTTAAACGTGTAATTGAAGCTCCACTGCAGGGATTGGTGCTAACCTCCTTTGTTGCGGAAATTAGACTCTTTCAGGCATCATTTCGAAATGATAGAGCCACCATAAACGATCATCCTCTTCAAGAGAACATTTTCTTTCTATTCAGTTCGAATGACGTCCATGCAAGTGCTAGGCCAGAAACTCTACGGTGCCTGTCAAGCCTCGCAGACACACTTGATTTTTCTGCAGGACCACATACATGAACGTTCAAAATGGGTTTGCGCTGAGTACCAGCTCTTATCATACCTCTCGTCATAACTTGAAACCAACTCCTGTGACGATACCGACTGATACACTAGTCTAATTCGATACGAAACGTTCATGTATACGGCCCCATATCGTCCAAGTCGTCGCATTCTTGCTTTGCTTGGTCCACGGTAATGAGGAGTGGTTGTTATTTGTGGAGAGATACGATCTCTCGTGGAAAAAAATTCAACCCAGGAGACTCCGCTTGCTACGCAGCGCTGACGTTCGTAGGACACAGCGCTTGGTGTCAACCTCGAAACCGGGTCGGGAAATAGTCGCTCGCTGTTTTAAAGGCAGGGTCCGGGCAGTTTCGATTTTGAGTTTTCCCGCTGAATCGGTGCCCATGCTACAGATAGTCGCAAGGAACATGCGAAAACTGCATAAAAAAGGCCTTTTTGAAGTTAGTCCAGCCATTTCCGTCAACCACTGCGTCAGAATATTGTGAGCATCGTCCATGTTTTAGCCATCGTCCACGCATTTTTCAAAACTGCAGTGTAAATATCGGTCATTCTGGCTATGATTATCATGATTTGAATATGGTAATCTCTGACTTCATGGCTGTTTCCTCCAGGAGTAAAGACTTAGAACTTTTGAAAAGTCCAGAGGGTGTTCAGCTAGGCCAGCCCAATCAATGTATCTAACCCAAATTTCTGTAGTGTCAAAATTTGACCGGACCTTGCCTTTAAAGTCGATGGTCCAAAAAGCGGTTACCACCAGTCCCTACATTGCACGGGAGTAGATGAAGAAAGCTCCGATGCTATCAGCACGCCACAAAAGTGCTTTCTTCGAGTTTGCTCACAGGAACATGAAGACAATGTGAGTCATTTTTAGCCCTCTAGAGATCCCATCCGTTTCCCCAACTTTTTTTCATTCAAGTGATATATTCCGACGTAAATATGTGTAACATGGGCAGCTTCGATGAGTTGCATTGTTACTCAAGTGTTCTGAACAGAATCGCTCATCTTCAGCTGTTGCCCAAATTGTATGCGGGACCATGTGTGAAACCTGTGTTCTACGGCTGATCATCACCGCTGATTACCAAAATTTCTCGGGACGCGTTCGATGCCACTCCATGACGGACACCATGGTAATACGTTTTTTTATGATTGACAATACTTCGGTACATGCTATTTGATTGATTATACAGTGGCTCATCGCCAGGGATAATCTCATACTGAACTAGCCGGTTTGTAATACTTTCACTTTCTTTCTTTGACACGACAGAGACGACTTGTTTGAAGCAAAATTACCATACCAGCTAAACGCTTCTCAAACGAAACGAGAACGTCAAAATCATTCTGAATGGTTAATTTGGAAATCTGTAAAATATCATTCGAACTGTCTCGCCTCGCAGATTGCAAAAGTGTGTTCAAACTAAAGGAATCTCCAGACGATGGCATAGTCAGACAAAGACATCTCAACAATCCTCAATGATTTTGACTTTTTGGGTAGAAACTAGATCTTTTTTTCAAGTAAATGTGAATTCATTTTATAAACTCAGGACGACAAGACAAATCGAAAGGCCTTTTCAGACTCAGGAGTCACTCAAACTGGAAGTTACTGCCGTTCCCAAAGCATTTTGTGACACTTTTAGTGACGATATTCTACTCTTGCGAATGCAATATTCTTCTATCGAAATATTATGGATTTAAACGCATCTCATTTGTCCACAGCCGAATTCAACGCAGTAGTACACTATTTACACACACTCCTCAATGTGTGACAGATGAGTATGACGTTCAAGGGGCCGTTTATACTTCTGCTATCGAGCGGCGCGGCGCTCGGCGGCGGAAGTATAAACGACTCTTTAAACGTCATGTATATTCCTATAATATCGATCGTGCGGCGCAGCGTGATCATTACCATAGGACTGCACGGTGCCACACCGCCCCGCGGCGGGAGTATAAACAACCGGGACAGGGGCTCTCTACACACCGAGGGAGTTGTCTCGCGTATCGCGGCTCTAATTCCACTCGGGACCACTTCGCTTGCATTGAGTCGCGTGACGTGTCGAACAGCAAAAACGGGACAACTCCTCCCTCTGTGTGTAGAGAGACCCTGTTCCTAAACAACCCCTAACGCTCGGCACGCGCGGGCGGCGGAGACTATGAATACTCCGGAGTAGTCGCGATAGTGGAGAGTAGCGAAGTTGGACTTGAATAAGCTAAGCACGCTAATTCATTTACAATCATTTCCCACATGTCAACAAAGCACAGTACTGAAATTAGTTATGATGAATCATAATGAAAATATTGATGATGTAGTGAGCGCTGAGGTGCCTAATTCACAGTTCTCATAGCTTGAATAAGAAATACTTGCGGTTACAGGCGTAGATTTACAGTCAATTATGATAAAGCCCACCTAATAAAGAAAGTCGTTTGCGCGGCATTTATAGTAAACTAGCGACCATCGCGTTAGGCGGAATTTATAATTTCGCCGCGTAAGGGCTCGGCGAAGTGCGTCCTTGGACTATCGATCATTCCGCTCGGCATGACTCATATTATAGAACTGCGCTGTGCCGCACGCAGCGACGCTTCGCGAAGGAAATATGAACGACGCCTCACCCATTCTCTTACAAACTATGCACGTGAATCCATCTATAGCCTAGCTGCATCATTTTGAGCCGGGCGAAGAAACCTCCTTATCACTGCTATATTTTGCCATGCCCGATCGCTCCGCTGCTTGCTCCTCCCAGACTCATCCGAGCAAGCTTGGCTCTACCTGACTGATCCATCATAAGCCGAGTCACAAACACACACTGAAATCGTCGCCTTCCGCCAGATGGTCTATTATCGTACCCCCACCCTGCCTCGATCGCTCCATTGCAGATCGTAACAAAACGCCGACGCGTCGGCTACGGGGCACTTTACTAGATGGCGCGTCTACAGACATTCTCACCCAAATGGGATATGGTTGGACTGATGTCAAATCCTGACATATCAAAATTGACATTACGTGAACTCTACCATTGAGACAAATGAAGTCTATAGAAAACCTCACCAAGTTTCTTCGTCACACTTTCGGTAAGACTTTGCACCTCCTTGCTCACTTGTTTCACACGGTCGTCGAATGCAGTGTCATTTACCTAAACAGAGTTTAAAACTGCTCTTGTTCATTCGAAGTTCAATAAAATCCGCGGTTTCGCGTCTGGTCAGCTTCGCATTGATTTTGTTCTACAAGAAATTCAATAGCACGCACTATATGTTTGAACCTACGAAAGTAGGGGTTCAGCTAGTTTCGCTCCAAATGAATGTTGTTGGTTCGTTATGTTTAGAGTTCTTTTAGTTTTGTTGCCATCATCTTTATTTTTTTTATTCGCATTTCCAGTGTACTCGTTTTCCTGCTTGGGCCATATGGGCATAGAGCGCATTGCGTGCAGTTAATAAATAATAATAAAAATATATACACACCGGTGCTGGATTCTCAATTATCTCCCTGAGGGTATTGTCCAACTGCTTGACACTATCACGGAATGCATTCACTCTTGTCTGGATCAGAGTGTAGCAGTCATCACATGGCAAACATCCAGATCTGATGTCGTAACGATTCTCCACACACTGATCGCAACGTCTGCCCTCGATATGATCACGACACAAACATTGCCCTAGAAGTGTTACAGTACTATTAAACATCATCTATGCGATATACTTGAGGCCCGATTCATCAGCGATAAAACCGCTTTAGTAATGCGATAGAGCTCTTTTGATGCATATTAATGGGAGAGCGACACCTTCCTCGAGAATTTTCGCGGACCCGTGTACTAAAGGCGAACCCTTCGAATACTGATAGTCACAAGCCCTCTCAATTATTCCGTATATTTTCATGGCTTCTCGAGAAACCGGGTATATATCGGTATTTTTTACTGAATTTCCCCTTCAAAACCAAATAGTGTCAATGCATGCAATTTCGTTTCAGCGCCTGCCGTTACCCGGGAATCGTCCTTCTATTGGAGTAGACCCCTCATAGTTGGTCGATAAACCAGCCGTTCTAGTCCCATCCGGTTGATACGTCTGAGAAACACACAACACGGGAAGAAATGAAGTGATAAAAATCATCAACTTATAAAAATCAGCCCTGTATCTGGCAAGCATTTTGATTATCACCAGCAATGAGCGGTCGTTTTTTGTCTGAACAACATTATCAGCATTTATACTTCCCCAAGGCCCACCGCTCCGTTGCTGGTGATAAGCGAAATCGAGAGCCCATTGGAAATACCCCAGAGCTTGCTTACACTAGTACCCACGGGTTAGCTACTGTATGCCAGTAGTCCTGAATTTGAATTCCCTTCTAGAAGTAGTAGGCCATTTCCCAAATACACGAAACCAGCACATGAGATACAAATGCTTTTCCCCACTACTATCATGTACACCTGGCTACCCTGGACGAAGTCTGCCAATCCATACTTTTCGAACACACGATTGCCTACTGTATCCCATGATTAGCGACGTTGGGGCAAATACCCTCTGTAAAACATCGCAATTCTCACAACACATGGCCCGAGCGGCGCGCGCGATTCTGCTCCCTCTGTCTGTCATGCGCTCTCTCGCTGTCTCTAATCTCCACTTCGCATCCGCACGCGTGAAACCATGAAAATTTCGCGGTTTCACAGCTTATATATTAGGAACTATTCGAAATTATTTGTATTCGAATGCTTATTCGAACAGTAGACCTCGAATATAAAATGAATTCGATTGAACCCCATTTTTAAAGTCCGAATATCGAATAATATTCGAACGGCACTATTTTTCGATATTTGAATACCGAAGAGTACTCGAATAGTGCAATGTGAACATTTCCGAATTCGAATAGGTATTCGAGTGACCAATATTCGAACAATTCGATTTGGAACTATTCAAATGGCACAACTATAGAAGCTATATTCTACCCCGGACTTTCCGTTTTCCTCAATGATCTCTGCCACTCTAGCCACTCCTTACAAGGAAACGAACAGACCTGATCGCCACAACTATCCATGAAACCAGAGGCCGCATTCATGAAACTACGGGAGCCTCCCTGGAAGGTTTTTAAAACCAGCCGATATATGCGGCGCGAGGACTATGGACCCTCCCGGAAGGTTCCCGTAATTTCATGAATGGGCCTCAGCTTTTTCTGATCGACTTCCTCCCGGGTAGTCATGAAAACCCTATCCTAGATGCCCGATTAATAGTAAAAAGGAAAGTCATAGGCGAAGAAGTTGCGAGCTCTGTAACTTAGATAAAATTGTCTGCGGTAAACAAACTTTATCGTTGTCATCATCGAAAACGAGTCTCATGTTCGTGTTCAGCGCCTCAAATAACCCCCTGGGAGAAATTTGGGCGAATTTTTTTTAGCTTTCTTTAAACATTCATTTACTATTACTCGGGCAGCTAAATAGGGTTTTTACAAGTACCCGGAAGGCGGTCGACCAAAAAACTACGAGCGTAGTTCTGGCAATCAGGTCTGGTCACTCACTCGTTAAAGGCATTTAGCCACGGATTGGCAGAGGAGCCTCAGAAGATTAAAGTTCCAGAGACCGGCGAAATGACAATGCGTCTCAAAATCATCCTAGCATCAGGGGCTTACACGCTAAAGTCGTAAGCATAATCAAACGCAAATCATGAAAGCACCGTTATTAACGTCACACTGTCGACTTTCGCTGCCAATCACTTCACAGTCGCATGGTTGACAGCCGTTTGGTCCAAAGCCGAAGTGGTAAGGGGCACATTGATCACATCTGGAAATTTAAAATCATGCAGTTCGCATATCAGCGTTGATTTAGACCTTTCTACTTACTGCCGTCCAGTGACACCAGGTTTGCACTTGCAGGCACCGGTAGTAACGTCACAAGTGGAGTCTTCAGATCCAAGGGGATCGCAACCACATGGATGACCACCAACACCAGAACTAATGTTGTAAAACCCGTGCTACAATTAGCATTGCATTCATTGGCTAACTCTAGTTGAGCAGAAAGGCAGTATGTGACGGAGAGCCTACCTCTGGCTGATCGCAGTGGAATCCGATGATGTGAGGGAGACAGTCACACTGACCGTTGTCTTGCGAACACTCCAGAACAGTGTAGTCATGATTCGGACGACGAGTTCCGGGAGCAAAACAGCTGCAACGGTAAAACTATGCCATGGATGGATGAGATTCGTAGGCGATTAGCGAACCACTGAGACAGATGTTACCAGCAGCAACACCAGGCTAATGTCAACGCAGAAGTGTTCGTGGGTTTGGTGTATTTTGTCAACGACATAAACACATAGAGACGAGGACAGCGGGAAGGCATAGAGACTGAGTGCTGCAAGCACATACTCATGGAAACGCAGACTGCAAGAAAACGAACCGAACTGACAAGAAATTGTACACGTCGACTATGACTATGTACAATCAATTATGCTCCCTCCAGCTCGTATTGGAAAGAAATAGAAACTTCCAGAACACCAAATGGTCAACGCTCGACTCAACCGAAAGCCGTCCAAGGGGGCGCGGCATTGTGGCTTTTGCTGTGGGCGCGGCAGTATGGCTTCTTCCTATATCTCACTTCCTAGGAATCGAAATCTCGCATTTGACAGGTTCTTATAGGATGGACCTACTCCACAATGATGTAGAAATCTCAGATCTCGTTCCAGAGGTTAGACTGTACCTTTTGGTCGGGACCATACTTCCTCCATGAGGCGATGAGTGAGAAAGCGGTGTCGATCAATCGCGGCGATAATGTGCTGTGGAGGTAATCGATCGCTTTCATAAGTAGAAAGGCATTTCGTTGAGCAAAACGGGATGCGATATTCATCCGAGAATGGTTGACACATCAATTTGTAACCACATTTCGGAACTTTTTAGCAAGTACGCATATCTCCGCGATTTTATCCGACTAACGTCGAAAAGTCGAATATTCGAAAAAGTGCGATATGCGATTATAGTCGAAAAGTAAGATATTAGAAACAAATTTCAATTGGAACAATTATAGACGATGCGCCCAACCTCCGCGTAGGGGGTTCGCTACAGAGTTCATTGACTATTTTTTCCTTAGGTTTTCATTGGCTATTCATACTGTGAGGTATACGACGATGATAAATAGATGAGAATAACATGAAGCGTAACTTACTTGCAAGCCTTGCAGTCTCCCTTTGGTTCGAGCAGAGCATCACCCCAGTAACCCGGCTTACACTTCTCACAGTTGAACCCATGAGTGTTGAAGACACACTTCTTGCATTCACCAGTAACTCTAGAATGTCAAAGTTGTGCTCATCTCTTGATGATTCACATTTAGAAGCGTGAACGGCAGCTTACTTGTCACAATTTCCAATTGAATTCGGATCGATGTTGCCCGAGCATTCACATTCCCTACAAGGAATGCCTTCTTTAGGATTACCGAAGAAGCCATCTGAACACTCGTCACATCTGGAACATTCATACGTAGCAAAACAAAACCTTTTGATCAAAAGGCGTACAAGGATTAGCTTTTCTAACCGTCGGCCGGTATATCCAAGTGGGCATTCGGTGCATAAAACATCACCATCCGTGTGAAGAATGCATGGACCATCCTCGGGGCAAGGACACTTCTGCAACATCCATAAAATCATCTAGTATCCTAGACCTAGAATTAAACGAACTACTAGAGATGTTCCTTTACGTTCTAGTCGAGGGATGCAGGTGTAGAATCAGTTAGAACTGGTTTAATATATCACTTCATCCATACCAGTATGCTGAACATATGTATGATCAAACCTTCAGAAACCACACTAAAGTGTGCAGGATGTAGGCAGGACCCCAGTGGGGAGTGTGCAGGATGTGTGCAGGACCTCAGTGAGTGTGCAGGATGTATGCAGGACCCCAGTGGGGGGGGGGTGTGCAGGATGTGTGAAGGACCCCACTGGGGGTGTGCAGGACCCGAGTGGGCGTGCGCAGGACATCACAGAAAGTGTGCAGGACCCGAGTGGGCGTGCGCAGGACGTTGTGAAAAGTGTGCAGGACGCCAGTGGGGCTAAGCAAGACGTCGTGAAATGTGCGTAGTACTCCACTGGGAGTGTTCAGGGGGTCATGTGCATGTGTGCAGTAGTTATAGTAGGAATGGCAGATATGTGGGTGCTAAACTATATAATAGTTGGGAGGGGTCCTTGAGAAAATGAAATGATTCATCCATCAAAATGAAAATCTGTGCTGATATAATATGCCTCATAACGTTATCAGTCAGTGTTATCATAGAAACTTCAAGTAAACACTTCGATTTCCGAAAGCGGTATCATTCATTCTTACAAGCACGCTCTTATCGATCAGTGGACGAAGGGGTACCATAAAAACTCTTGAACAAAATATGATAACGAATGCGTTATTGTATGCAGCAAAAGCAGCAACGTGTTAGAATCCGGCAGAAAATCAAAAGCGGAGGAGGACAATCTCACACTCGCAATGCGAAAAACGTTAGTGACCAACAGCATGCATTTTATTATCAAAAAATTAAATGATGTCTGCGTGTGAAAGACACATGCAATGATTAATATGCGTATATTTTTCGTGTATCGTCAAGTTCTGGATGGGGGCTGCTATGATAGCTTTATCATAGAAGCCGAGCGTTTGTTTTCGAGAAAACACAATGGTGAAATCAAAGAAACAACCGCCCTGCTCCGAAGATAACGTGATGATAATGCATTCCTGCACATTCCCACTGGGGTCCTGCACACTCCCACTAAGGTCCTGCACATATCCTGCACACTCCCAATGGGGTCCTGCACACATCCTGCACAGTCCCAATGGGGGCCTGCACACCCCAGGTGGAGTCCTGCACACATCCTGCACCCTCCCACTCGGGTCCTGCACACCCTCAGTGGAGTGTGCACACATCCTGCACACTCCCACTAGGGTCCTGCACACCCCTGGTGGGGTCCTGCACACATCCTGCACACCCACAGTGGCGTCCTGCACAACCCCAGGAGGTCCTGCACACATCTTGCACACTCACACTGTGGTACTGCACACATCCTGCACACCCACAGTGGGGTCCTGCACAACCCCAGGAGGTCCTGCACACATCCTGCACACTCACACTGTGGTACTGCACCAAATCATCAAAGTCCTGCACCCCTTTCACGACGACTTGCGTACTCTTCAGCAAGCGTAAGCGTAAGGAATACGCGTTATCGTATGTGATCTCGCGTTAAGTCTGCGCAAAACTGCAACCTAACGGGAGCTGACAGAGAAAATGGAAATAGTGTGTGAATGAAGAAAAAGATGGATAGCTTCCGAAAAAGTCCTCCGGAGGACTTTTTCGGAAGCTATCCATCTTTGTATTCATTTACACACTATTTCCTTTTTTTCTGTCAGCTCGCGTTAAGCTTCAGTTTTGCGCGAATTTACCGCGAGCTGAAAAAAAAACTCAGAAAAGCTTGAGAAAAAATTTCTAAATCACTATTTTTCCCCAAAAAAAGGCATAACGGACCATTTTTTTAAATTTTTTTTTCACAATGCGTATCTAGTGGCTCATACAGTGCCATGGGTGTGATTAGTTTCAGAAATGCCTGGCGCATCTCCTAAAAATCGTCAAGTAAAAAGCTCGCGGTCACTCGCGGTTATCTAACCATTTACAACCACCCCTGATTTTTCGAATTTCAAATTTTTGAGTTTATTCGAAAATCAAAATTTTCAAATTTTCGAATAATTTTTCTTATATTTTGCGAATGAATTTTCTCTAATTCACAAATGATAGCTTCGATTCGAAAAATTAGTTCCGAGCTGTCATTTGTTGCTACTATAACTTTGTAAAAAAATATTCATCGGTTACACTTACTCTTAAGCCCTTTTCATAGTTTGCCGGCCGACTTCGGACGACTCGTTATCAAATTTGACAAGTTAAGATAGATAAGATGGGAAGGGTGGGGTAGATGGATATTACACATTCGATAACGAGTCGTCCCACGTCGGTCGGGCAAGTGTGAATGAGGCTTTAATCTCAAACCATTTTTAATCAGGATAGCTGCAGAGTCTGTCCCCGAGGTTGGATTGTTTCGGAACTGATCAAGAGAGCCTATCACAATGTTAGGCGCTATTTATACTACCCAACGCCAGCGCGGCACGCGAGTCACGCGCGGGCGTGGCGCTCATATATTAATGGCCTGACGCCTCGCCCGCGCGGCACGCGAGTGACACCCGCTGCGCCATGGCTGTGGCGGATTGTTATTAAAAATCCATCTTCAATTTCGTTAAGCTCCATATTAATTAATTTTAGTGCTATCTTCCGCTACTATGATGGTGATCGCATGTACAGATTTTGCTTGCTCGGCAAAGTTGGGGCCCATTTAAACCCGCTCCGCCATAGCGTAGCCGTTGGAGTACTCATAGTCTCCGCAAGCGCGTCACGAGCGCTTAGTACAAGTCGCTTGACTTCGGGTGAGACTTGACTACCACTATCCCTCTCCGGAGAAGCGCCTTATCGCATACAAGCGCCGAGACCCTAGCGCCGCTCCCAAGACCTACTACTACCCCACGGCGCGGTCTAGGCGAATTTGCTGCCACCGAGCTTGCACGACTGCAGATAGGGGGCAGGGCTGAACATGCGAAACTGAAACCCTTAAACCTGTTCGCGTTTTTGCGGCCGAGCCTAATGCCGCCTTTGAGCTGGCAACTAGCTTCTCTCCACAAGAGAATGCTGGCGAAATCGATTCGCAATCGGAACCAGGAAGTGCGAAAATTTTTCGAAAACTCGAAATCGAAAAATGACGTTTCTCGTTTCGAGACCAAAGTTTTTGGTGCAGATGGGTCATTTGGAGTGCGACCATTTTTTGAAAAATTTTCGATTTTATTTCGGTATTGATTTTTCAAAAAAAACCGAAAAAAACGAAAAATTGAAACGTGTATTTTTTCAACGTAACATAGTGTGGGTAAGCATTCTACAAAGTTTTGACCGGAAATTTTTTCGTTTTTCGGTTTTTTTTTTTCGGTTTCGAAAATTTTTCCCACACTCTGATCGGAACTGGTGAAGAGACAGTAAAGCGCCGCGAACGCCCTAAAGCGGTGATGACGACTGAGAACATTTCCTCCGCCACCGCCGCATTTTGTCGTTTTTCTTAGACAGCGCCGTTTGAAGCGGCAGCAAAGGGATGAAAAGGGCGTTAGGCCTATGGTATAGTTTTGCCACACGAGGTCGCGTCGCTCTGCACAGCGACAGCACCCGCCTCCCGCCCTTTAAATCTGTCGCTGTCGAGGAGTGCTGCACAGCGACAGTGGCAACGACAGGCATCGGCACATTTGCAGAATGTCAGCCCTCCACGACACGTCGCTGCGACGGACACGCGGCAACTGTCCTACGACGACCACTGCGATTGCTCCGATGCTGGTCCCGCCACGATTGGTGCTAAATTCCATGGCTGTCGCTCATGGCAGCGACAACGTATACCATTGACCTTAGGCGACGTTTCAACTCCCTCCGCTGAGAGGCGCGGCGTAGTGCGATCCTATAATATCGCTCGCGCCGCGCAGCGCTGTGCGTAACTGAATTTTGTAATTTCGTAATTCGTAAGTTTTCAAATTCCTCGTAATTCGCAAATCGTAATTCACAAGGCCTGAGCAGAACCAAAGCTTGCCAGCCGCGAAGACCACTCCTAGCTAATGTTTTTAGAGTAGTCATCGTAGATTAGTGAGCTCAATCGCTCCCGTACGTATTTCAAGTAACTGTCTCTCTGGAAAGGGAGAGTTTTGGAAGCTAAAACCCTGGTACTGTACATATCTGCCTGACAGCTACATTAAAATGCGAAAACGTGAGAGGTTTGCATTGGCTGGTCGGTTCAAGCCGGCCTATCCCACCGATAGAGCAACTTATACGGTGACGCAATATTTCACGTGATTGAAGCGTGTGAGAACCCCAAATCGGGCGTAAGGTGAATAGGTCAAGATGGTGCTTTGATAGAGTGTGCTTTCAAAGGTTTATAAGAAAAAAACTTCTATTTAAATGATAATTGTGCATTTCGATTATTCAAAATTTAAAAATTCGAACATGCTATTCAAAATATTCGAATTTCGAATATTATTCGAAACTCTGTTTTTGAAATATTTGAATTTCGAATACTATTCGAAAGTCTGTTTTTAAAATATATTCGAATCTTGAATTTTATTCGAAACCGCTTTTTACGAAGTATTCGAATTTCGAATTTTATTCGAGAGCCTGATTTCGAAATATTCAATTTCGATTATTATTCGAAAACCAAAATTTTCGAATTTCAAATTTTGAATGATTCGAAATTCGAAAAATCATTCGAATATTTTTCGAATAATATACCCTCGATGCCCGAGCAGCTCGCAGGGAGGAGCTTGGCCGCCCAGTGCCTGCGTTGCGGCTCGTTTCGATAAGAGGTGAAAGATTGGTCGTGTGGTGTTCCGGCCACAGCCCGGGCACCTAGTAATCCGATGCACTGATGGCCGTCGCCTCATCGATTCCAAGGTGCCCGGGCTGGGGCCAGCACTACAGCCACGCTTTCACCTCTTATCAAGCGAGCCACAACGCAGGCATTGGGCGTGTAGCTCCTCCCTGCAGCTGCTCGGGCATCGAGGCTAATTCGGTCGAAGTATAGTCAGGGCACTATCCTATACGTGGGGGCACCCGCCGTTCAAGACAGAAATGAAATGAACCACCGGTTGGTAAGCTACCAGTCCAAGTATTTCTATAGAGCTCATCCAAAAACAATGATTGATGGCAGTATCAGGAATTTTTTATCAGAGTTTTTCATAATTTCTATGAGTAAATCTTGGGTGGCCCCACCCCGTCTAGGATAGACTCAGGGCCAGTCGCTCTAGTTAAACTTCACCGGTTCTTGCTGATGTGACTCGTCTGCGCCGGCCCATATGTCCGATTCGGAGGCATGACTTTCATGCGGTGTCCTGGACATTAAAGGCACAGTACACCCTCAGACATGAATTTTGTGTTTTCTATTTGATTGTGTAGCAGACCACTCCTATTCATAACAAATATCGTTTTCATCACACATGTCACGTTGACTTGTGCAATAGACTGATACAGAAGACCACGAATTTAACAAACATGTCTAAGTAACCCAAACCAACCTCGCAATCACTCTCCGAGCCGGTCAATGCATTACCGTAGTATCCTCGTGCACATCGCTCGCAAGTATCACCTGCAGTGTTATGCTCACAGATACACGCGCCTGGAATCTAAGCATTCAAAATCAATGAAATAATGTGAAATAAGAGAGAGAGTGGGAGGTCGCACTCGTAACTGACCGCTCTCAGCATCACAACTGTCCGAATGGCCATGACAGTCGCATTTGATACAACGATTGAACGGTCCCCCATACTTCAGTTCACGTCTGTATCCAGGGGCACACGATTCGCAGAACTGACCGACGAAACTGTAAAAGTAGTGGTAGATTTGACAGCGGCGACATACTATATGACCCATTTGTACTATATGGCGACATATTATGAGCATGAGTTCACAGCATAGCTATGTCTCAACGCAACCGCACAAAACTGCAACGGATTGTGAACATTGTCTCAAACTGCGCCACAGATTATGAACTAAATTTCATATGAGAGTCTGGGTTATTTTTGAAAAACTCTATCCCGTGGGCTGACCACATCACTCACAAGGGAAGGATCATTACAAGCCGTGGCCTTTCTAAATGATATTTGCATTACTAGGACCAGTTTTTGACTTAGAATTTGAATTTTTACTCTGTAGCTGCGAATCGTTCCTCTGAACGGAGTTATGAGCATTTTTATATTGATTTCTATAGAAAAATGACATTGTGCCTGTGAAATGACAATCTTACGATAGAAATATGGTATTTTGGCTACTACAACCTACAGAAGTTCTCGAAAAAGAGCTTTTTTGAGAAATTATGGGTTTGTGGCATTCGCGTCAGATCAGCCATAATTTTTCGGAGGCCGTGGTCTCCCAATCAGTATTGATTATTGTCCGCCCGCTCTCACTCAACGTTCGATGTTGGATTGGGTGCACACCTGCGTTGGATCTCCAGAAGTCCCGTCGGAACTGCTCCTCCTGGTCGACTCATGGAGTTCGTTCAAAGACCATACTGCTATTGAGAACGCCTTGCCTCAGAGAAAACATGTCAGAGTGATGAACATCCCACCGGGAACAACTTCAGAAATTCAACCTCTTGACGTGTACTTTTTCTTGCCATTTGAGTCCATGTACAAGCGCATCACTTCTCACATCATAGCACACGATTTGGAATATTCCGTATACTCACGTGAATCAATCATTCGATTGCTATCTCTTGTGTACTCTCAATTTTGTGCTCCAAGATTTAAGAACTTTCTCGCTTACTCATGGTATGCGGCAGGGTATCATGAAAACCATCCAGGACAGTTTGAAACATCCGTTCAGTACTGTTTCCCTCTTCAATTGGTAGGCCTGTGTGATTTTAATGGTTGTTCGAAAGTTGACTTCATTCGTTGTTCTCATTGTGAGAAAATCCTTTGCTTTGAACATTTTGTTCACAATAACCACATGTGCTCGTAGCTATAAATTTGTTGCAAGTCCAATCATTTTCACAGTAAAACACCAGCCGCGGGGATAAGACATTCTCGACTGAAACGCTCCATACTCCTAAAAAAAGGTCTCCCACGATAAAACTGCTAATCTTCTACACCTTCAGTGATGGAAAAGAGTATTTTACAAGCGTGCAAAAATTTCGAGGGCAGCATGGATTCGAACCTGTGACCTTTTTTTTTTATAGTGCAGCACCCAATTCCACTGTGCCAACCGGTCACGGCTGGAGGGGCGTCGACTTCATATTTGACGGCGCGCAGCCTCGTTCATCGTTGCAACATACTTCGGGGCTATAACACACTATGAGGTGATTACTGGTGTAGAAGTCACATCAGTGTATCTCAGGATGCGAAAAAGACTCATGGATTACGCATAATGATGCGTCTACGAGTGAAGCGCTAAAAATGCTCATAACTCCGTTCAGAGGAACGATTTGCAGCTACAGAGTAAAATTCAAATTCTACGTCAAAAACTGGTATTAGTAATGCATATATCATTTAGAATGGCCACGGCTTGTAATGATCCTTCCCTTGTAAGATACAGACAGCACGCTTCCCGCGGTACCACTAGCCGACGGCCCGTAAACCCTCCCGCAGAAGGCCAATAGATCGGTTGTGGGCAGTTTTCTTTTTTTTCACCGCCGTTTCCTTGACTGCCCGTACACCGTGAACAAGCACTCTGCGGCCCTTCTGCCATTGCCTTACAGCTTATCCGCTGACTGACAGAAGACAAGCAGTTTACGGCTCATTTGAAAATCACCCTTCAAGTGAAGGTCTGTTGAAACAAGAATTCAAAAATCCCCTTCTGGAAACTTCATCTTGAAGCGTTTGACAAGAAAGGAGTGAGCTTGCACAGAGAAGCTCACTACACTCACTGGCTCTTGTAGTCTTTTCATTCTCAGATGCCACCAACGGACAATGGCTCACCTGCCCAAAACCAGCGTCGCACACAGCGAGGGTTTTGAAAAGAGTCTCAACACAGCGTTCTCTGCTCAGCAATCGTTCCCTGGCTCCACTCTAGTGGGTGGTGCAACGATCATATCAAAGTGGGAATCGATGAGTGAGTGTTCGATGACCCCCAGGTATAGCCGACTGCCCGCCGACACTCCGCGGGAAGACGGGAAAACCTCTCTCTCCGCGGGAAGTGGGGCGCTGTGCCACGCCCACGAAATTGGGGCCGCCCGAAGTCGACTACCCCGACTTGGCCGGCGGGAAGTCGGGTCTGTTTATCTGAGCAAGTATGCTTCCTCTTGGCCTTATCGATATTTTTATTAGGCGTCACCGTCTGAAAAAAGCGCTCCCTAAATCTGTATAGGGTGAGGCCGATCATGTCCTACTCTCTTTCTTGACCTCAGATATTTGTGGGGAAGTTCCCGAGGACAACAGACCTGATTTGGTCGTTATCACTCGGTCGAGGGGAGAGGAGCGAGACGCCCCCCCCCCCCGGAAGAGAACGTCTCGCTCCTCTCCCCTCGATTTATACACAATGAATAACGTTCGAAACAGTCGACTCGGGGAGAGAACAAGGGAAGTTCGCTTCACGGTTGTTCCCATTGCCTTCCCCCGAGCATGATGAACGAGAAAATTAAGCGGCAGCATATACGGTGACGCAAAATGGCTAGTCTCCAGGTGGTCTCGCACTTCAAAAGTTGAGGGGGCAGATTCGCCACTCAAGGACTGTGTGAAGCATCTCTGTCCAGATTTCAGGGCGAGTTTATAAGCTTCTCCGAAATCTGTCGTCAGAGGTGAATACTTTTGGCCCTCTTTTCAGCTTTCCAAGAACAGGAAACTGTTGAAAACAACGAATTTTTGTCAAGCCGATTTATGACCAATCAATTAACAATGGATGATGGGTTGCGATAGAATGGGGAAGACCGGCGATCGGGAGAACAAGGGAAGACCTGCTGGCCGGAGTTCCCCTCCGCCTCCCATCGATTCAGGGGAAGTTCCCCAGTTGTTTCGAGGGAAGTTCCGTTGTCGTTCTCGCTAAACATCCCCACCAATTTCTGACGACAATTTACTTCAGCAGCATCCGAAACAGGCTGCGTGCTGCAGCTGCGGATTGGAATTTCACTTCGACATGAACAGTAGCATGTCATGGAATGTGGTGATGATCACATGAACATAGGTACCTACATAAACATATCTTCAAATAAGCAGTCCCTCCACAACGATCTCCTGCTTCACGAAGATTTTTGAATAACTGTAGGAATGTTGAATAAACTTTGACATTCGAAAACATCACAAAAACAATACTATTAGAACACGCCGACTCTTGACACGCTCCCACTTACCCGCTGAGACAATCACAGTGTTCAACCCAGTTGGCAGGACGAGGATCCGACGATGGCGCTAATCCCGCTGTACCGAGGTGCACATTCGACAAAAATCCAACATCTGTGAATCGCTTTGTTCTGATTTCATACCTCAAATCCAAGTCGGACTACTAATCAAACCTTGATGTGAATATGTTCCTCGAATCTTCAAAGCAGTAACATTCGACAAAATACCAATGAAATCCAATTCATTCAGACGAGGATGCCATTGGAATTGAGGATCGGCGTGAATGCGGAATCGATACGACTAAAGTAGTAAGGCAGTACAGAATATATAGTGAATAACTGCAAACGTGAACAGACTTGAAATTCAAGGCCCGGTGTTGGATTCTCCTGGGCGAAAATCGGAAGCGAGAGCTCCTGTCCGTCTCCTCCGACAATGACAACATCTCTGAGCAGAACATATTATAACAAATCATCGCTGATAAACGGAGAAATTATCCTTACTTTACACTAGGTCTCGCGCCTTGCTTGGTAACTCGAAGGTTAAACGTTAGCAACTGATTGTAAGAGCTGCGTTGGTCACCCGTAAATTGCTCAGGAGCAATAAAATGGACTGCACCCTCATCCACGCTGGATGCCTCAAATAAAATCAATGAAATATATTAAAAAGTCACAGTCATGGGTAAATATTAGATCATACGAAGACTCACCGCCACAGCATGATCAAGCTCGGCCCATTGAGCGTCAAGAAGTCCATGATGTGATTGAGCGGACCATTTTTCTTTGTCTGAAATGTAGAGAAGGAGATAGAATATGAACAGGCCAACACCAGACAACCAACCGGTTTCGAACTCAGCGGAAATGTTCATCGCATAATAGCCAGGTGCAGTCGCGCAAATGGACGAATGGCCAAAGCAGAAGCATGGAGTGCATCCAAACTATAATACGAAGCATACTCTACAGAAACACTGATGTCAGACAATTTCTATATAGTTTTCGTCCTAGGCGTGTGCGCCATCATCAATCCCTCAGTTTGCTTCTTTGCGGGATAATTAAAGATTGAAGAATGAATTCGTCGTCTTGTCTCGAAGTTCTTTGACGTATTCATAATGATGTCTGGTCAGAGATGACTGCAGCTAGTTAGGTGCACCAGCACACGCGCCAATGGTGAAAACTGCCAGTGGAATCTATCCAAGACGTATGAAAAAGCACACCTGGTTGTCTGTGGACAGGTCGAAATATCCTGGCTTACACTTGTTACATTGTCGGCCTTCGACATTCGATTTACAAAGGCAAGTGCCGGTGAGTGCATCGCAATGCGGATGATTCGCGTGTGAACCGGCCACATCACAACCACAGTCCCTGAAATTCTTCACCTGAACTTCGCATGCTGCAATGCGGAGGCAGAAGCGTAGTAATCTGACTTTGAGTAGAGTGACTGCGACGCAAGAGTTTCCAAGAAAATACTATAATTGTGAAACAAGACATTATTTCAAATGCATTTTTCTCGCTAAGTTTTGCATAGTTTAGCAAAGCGTGGGTATGCGTTCGAAAGCCGGTTTTCCTTTATTTAGAGCTTTTTGTCGCGAACAAGAACACCATAGAATCTCACAATTAGATGTAGTGTGGGGTCCAAGTAGTAGTTATTTTGAAATCGACATACATTTTTATATTCGCTCCCTACTGAAGCAGAAAATCAGTGGTGACTATTGAGCATATAATCCCTCTATGAACTATTTAAATTGTGGCACCAAAACAGATTTGCGGAAATGATTCAAAGGTCGATTTTTCTCAAAAATCTATTTTTAGTTTATTTTCCCGCATTTTTCCGGATTCTTGATAAATAACAAAATGAATATCGCTGAATTGGGAATATGTAGCTCGCAGCACTTAACTGAAAAGTTTGATGCGTTAAAGTCCTCTCTTGGAAGGGAAACTGATTAAGCTAAAATTTCTTAAAAAAGCGAAATTCACTCCATTGAAGAGGTTTAGCAGAATCTGTTTTAGTGCTATCACAATGATCCAATTTTCAATCATCTACGACTGATTCAGTGCTTAAAGGCATCGTACGCGCTGAAAACCACTCACCGTTTTTTCGGTTTGAATGATTCTCTGGGCCCACCTAAAAACGTAGGGAGAGTTTGTTCGATTAAAAACGCCTTATTGTGAAGATAAATGAAGTAGAATGTCTAAAATTCCGTCAAAAGAGGCCGGCCCTCCGTCAGTCATCTGGCACAATTTGCTGTCAGCCATCCTAATTGTAAATAATCAACATTTGATACAGTAAAACTGAGGGGAAGTTGGTAGAATATACTGTACAATTACGTAAAGAATGACTTTTCTACACACATCGATTAATCTTTCCTTCTCCATAAATCACTTGAAAGAAAGATAAACTTCATTTGATCGTGAGATCGTTGGTCAAAACAGCGATCTCTAGCGATCGACTCTTCTTTTCTCAAAAGTCGATTGAGATATTTTCGGTCTGAAAAAGGGATTTTCAGTGAATTTTCCGCTGTTTTTTTCAACGTGGCTGTTATATAGGGTACTAGAGCCCTGATTATATATGGGAAACTCAAAAACGAAATCCATCGTGAACGATGCCTTAAAAAAGGAGCAAATAAAAACATTTTGTCGATTTCAGTATAATTGCTACTTGAACCACACACACACTACATATGTTTGTGAAATTCGATAATGTTCAAGTTTGGAAGGGAGCGACAAGAAGCATTATGTATAGGAGGAAAGGCACTTTCGAATATGTCCCCGCAGTTTGCTGAACAAAAAAATGGCGGGGGAAAAGGGCAGAAGTAGAAACGCTTCAAACTCATTATCTAATCCAGTACATGATATTCATGCTATAAAAATATCACAAAGCATTAGAGGGCTTCAAAAAAGTTCGTGGCGTGAGTCCGGAAAAAAACCACATCTGGTATTCGTCGAGGACGCACATTACACAAAAAGAATCCACAGCCTGAAATACAGGCCACTGGAATGATTTCTGTTCTAGGAGCATACTCGCTGACGGGTAGACAAGTCATATGCGCACAACTATGGCCGAACTAATCCGCGCAAGCCAAGAAGCTAAGTGACCACCAGGCCTATTCAGGATGAAAAAAATTTAAAATCTACTTGAAAATCAACAAACCAACCGACTTCAAAAACTAAAACCTTCACTAGGATGACGATTAGAAACTAAAAGGCAGCATACGCGCTCAAAAATCATATCGATTTCATGACATGAATCAAAGGTTTGGGGCTGAAGAGACTGAAGCCATGTTTTGACTGCAGGTGGTCGCTGCGGCCATGCGAGGGACAGCTGTTCTTCTTTCATCGCGCGTAATGGAAAGGTGCTCCAATTGTGATCGCCTCGTGGCAAACGTCCTACATCGCTGGGTCGCGGCGGCGAAATCCTATGTTTTACTGCTTCGCTGTCGGAGCAGCGATTCTCAATGGTAGCTGATCATCGCCCCATCGCTGCCAGTATGGTATCGCAGCGATGGAGCGAATGACACGTTTCGTCTAGTGAACGTTGACCCTTTCACATGACAAGATCAGTGTTTACGAGTCGAAACGTGTTATTGATGACTACCAGCCTTTAATTTCACTGATTGATTGAATTTCTTCGATCATCTGTGAGGCTATGCACTATAAGCAAAGTCGCTGCCGCTGCCAGATCGCTGCAGCAGCGGGTGAAAAATCGCTGCGATGAAAAACAGCAGCGATGCAGTCAAAACATGGCTTGACACGAAAATACCGACGAAGACGCAATGAAAATTGAAGCCAGCATACACGCTCAAAAATAATATGGATTTATAACTCAAACCAAAGGTTTGGAGCTCGTGGTATTGGGAACTGACAATAAAGCCGATAAAAACACGATGCAAATAATGAAATAACGGGTTGTTTTTGGATACAAGTGGAAGTGTATACATTACGCCGCAGCACAGACGCTCGGTTGAAATAACGAAGCTAGCGACAAAATGATTGAGATCCATATGACTATTGCGACCTGTTGTGCAATAAGAGATGAGCGGAAGATTTTTCTGAACTTCGGAAATCGGAAAGACCTCATTTTCGGAAATCGGAAGGCCCAAAACCATCAGAAATTGGAATTCGGAATTCCGCTCATTCCCTGTGTGGAATGCTTACGTCGTGGAAAGCATAAAAACCAGCCAAGTTGATCGTATTCAAGCAATAAATTCGGAAGAGTTTGTATTGAGAAGTGAAAACTGTAAAGAAAGTGGGCGGAGACTGCATGATCTGCTGGCTCGTAGGAAAGGCACTCACTTGCACCCATTGGGCCCAAATTCGAAAAATCCATCCATGCACTGGTCGCAATAACGTCCTCCTACACCTGGTTTACAATGGCACTGTCCAGTGTTGTCACACTGCAGAGACAGCGAACCAACCTGAAATTCAGACTATTTCGGCTCTGACTTTTCATCAGCTTACCTTGATCCGTGTACTCCGCACTTGCCTCATTACAACCACAGCTCACACAGTAGTTTTCCCCGGGCCGTCGCCAGTGATTGGCAGCACAGTTCTCGCAGTGAACACCCTGAAAGAAATCCCATTATTCATTCCACCAGGTAAGACCACAGAATCACCTAACAATGATTGAGCTTTCCATGTGTAATGCAACGCTACGGACCAGTCAGTACGTGCAGGCGCGCGCACGCGCACGCAGTGGTCTGCAAAGCCATCACTATCGTGAAAAGCTCTGTATGGGCTATAACTGACGTGTGTATTTCCTTGACAGTCAATGCAATGTCCACCATGGCCAGTTTTCTCAAACAAGTCTTGATCGAAGAAGCAACGATTCGACAGATGGGAGCAGTTACATGCTAAAAAGAGTTCACTCAAGATTAAATGGTAAACTCGCAATTGTTGGCGTGACATATGTTTATACAATGAATATATCACAATGCCATCTGCAAATATCAACACAAGTTCTAACAAAAATGTCGGAGATGCCAATGGTTACATAAATAAACATATGCATATGGGCGAGTTTTGCGCAAGGCTGCTCAGTAGGCTATCGCCATTTGCTTCTTAACAGCTTTTGTGTGAGGTCGTGTATATAGTTGTACACGTACGCAACTTTCAAAAAAATTTTCGACAGATTCTTCGAAATTTTTTTCGTTCGTTCTAAAAATTTGTCGAACGAATGTTTTTCCAATTCCGTTCGTTCAAAATTTTTTCGAAAGATTTTTTTCGAATTCCATTCGTTCGAAAATTCTTCGAATGAAATTTTCTAGATTTTCGTTAGTTCGAATCATTTCGAAGGGAATTTTTACAGTTTTCGTTGATTCAAAATCTGATTGTTCGATTTTTTTATTCGTTCGCTTTTCAAAACGCTCCTCGAACCTAGTTTACTCTGTTTGGATATTGCTCGGGCCGAGTTGTCATGAGCGTAACCGCACAACTCGTTTCCTCGAATAAGTTGTGATTGGGTCCGAGGAATATAAAGCCTTTCTCGCTCACATGAGTCCGGGCGGAGCAAGCTGCGGAGCGATCAGTCCTGGCGAAAAATAACACTGATCAGGAGACTTCGACATGATAAGCCCGATAAGCATGACTTCGACCGGCTCGAAATGAGAGAGTAAAGCTATACATGTGTTGTGAACTATAGTCATAACCATGTATGATTAATAGGTATATATTTCTTACTATACATAAATATTTATCCTAGTTGTCACTATCTGTAGCCCAGACACTATTTGCATCTCAGTAAATAAAGCGTGGAGCCCGGTTTTGAGAAAAATCCATCCAAAATTTTGGAGGAATATCGAAAAAATGGAAATTTCTATTAGTTTTGAAATTCGTTCGTTCAACCTCCGAAATTTCGAAGTTTTCGAAATTCGTTCGTTCGAAAATGTTTTTTCAATTTTCGTATGTTCGACATCTTTTCACAATTGTACAACTATAGTGGTGTATGATGATTATCATACTTATAAATACTGCGACGGCAATAGCGTGCGGGAAATGGACGCGGCGAAAAAAAATCTCGTATACAATAACCTTAAAAATTCATTAATTTACCCGAGATCTGAAGAAAATGGAGAGTTTAAAAACTGATTGCAAGTAAAACACATCTTACTGCTTCTCGAACAGCGCTAGTTCCAACATTCACCTTATTCGGGTCAATCCTAGACGGGGGGGGGCACCCAAAATTTATGCATGGAAATGAAAACGAAAACTTTGATGAAAAAGGCTTGATATTGCTCTCAATCATTGTTGTTATGACAACTCTATAGAAATGCTCCGATTGATAGCGTTGCCGATCGGTGGTTCAGTTCATTTCTGTCTTGAAAGCTGAGTGCCCCCCCCCACCTCCGTTTAGGATAGTGCCCCTTATTCTCATACGACAACTAACAATTCAACTACCATAGCAATGCAGAGCTTGAAAGGACATTTCACATAGAGGTCGCGCAATAATTTTAGGCTGATGAATGGATGGGACTGAGACCGTAGATCACCCCGCGCAAATCGAAACCCCAATCTCCAAGTGAAGCCGCCAACACCGCACGGCCAGCAGCCTGCCTCGCCCATGCGTCAGACTAAATCGAAAACGGAAACCATAATGTCGGTGTGGATCCGGGAGAGACTTTGCGTTCACTGTTGAAGGTTGGCGCAAACTCGAAGAGCCTATGTTATAGCATGTGGCACCGAGTTTGCGCCAACATCCGATGAGGAACGCGAGGTCTCTTCCGGATCCACGCCGATGTTATGTACTCTGCCAGCGCGTAGCTAGATGCCTAACACGGCAACCCGAGATGTCCAGGGTTTCGGAGGCATCTAGTCCACTCTTGACACGAGAATTTACGTAAATTACGGAAGGTTCAACACCACGGTGAAATTTTAGCTACAGTGCCCGCATATTCTACGCAGATTCTCGTTACAGCACTCGGTCGATCGACCCACCCAGTAATGGCCCGTACTAGAAAGTCGATCCACGCTGCGATCGGCCGCATCGCCGTTTCTTCCCCACGGCCTGCAGCATCCCAGCGGTGAAAATTGTCTTTAGCAAGGTCTTCTAGAGAGCGACAAGGGGTCACCCTTAACGACCAGCCAGAGAGTGTCAAGTTATCTGTGGATTGACTGGGCCAACACTGTTCGAACGGCATCCCTGCGTTTCGCGTAGCCAACGCGGGTACGAGATTGCATTTCAACACAGGCTGTCGCTAAATCCGTAGATTCTCGCTACAAAATTATAGCGAGAATATACGGGTTTAGCGACAGCGATATCAATGTATCAAATTTAGCCTTCGTTTTTACATACAATACGCGTAGAATCAGCACTCTTGTACCTTCGACACAACAATATGCGAGTTTTACCTATCGTAGCTAAAATCCGTAAATTCTCGTTACATGGAATGAGGCGGCGTTAAAGGCGGCGCCCTCGGAGGCATTTAGCTAAGCGTTGGCAGAGTAGTTTCACATTATTCCCTAATGGATTTGGCCTTCACCGAAAGACCTATTGCTGAAGCTCATCTACACCTATTTAGGTATAATAGAGAGCGATATTTCTAAAAAATCACGTTCTAGTTAGAAGAATCCTGTGTGATTGCCCTTCACACTAACAAACTAGTTTACAATTCCAAATGGCGTGATGACTACGCGGCTAAATATCGGTATGTGGAGATTTTTTTTACGAATTTTCATTCAAACTCGAAGCATCCAGACACTCCATGAAGAATACACCGAATTTTTTTTCTTTCGCAGGAATGGAACAAGTCAATAATATTTATCTAAATATTCTTTTTACGGCGGACCTGACAAAATCGTATTACGCAGAAACACGTATCCCCGGCTTTGAGTGAAAGAGAAATGTGGTAAACAAAAAAGGCCCAAAATCTTCAGCCATGTGGTAACTCACCAATGCATTCGTTAGCCTCATTGGCTGTACCAGGCCGCCACGGTCGATCGTTGTAGAAAGGTAAGCACTGGTCGCAGTCCGCACCTAACAAAGACATATTTTATTGAAACTAGTACAGGAATGATGTCTGAAATAGTCTGCAAAAATAAATCACCTTGAGTGTTATGTTCGCAACGACAAACCAACCGATTCTCACCGTCTACACTTGACGATCGGACACATTCCGAGGCATGACCGTTACATTTACACCTGAATAAGCAATTCATCGATTCTCCGAGAAAAAAATTATACCGGAAATAGAAGAACACTCACCGTCCTCCAACGGCAAAGTCCGAGATGGCATAGTAGTAGCTTCGCAACACCTGTGGATCTCCAAACACTTCGTCACCAAACGTGTTCATACGATTCAGGACAATTTTTATGGCAGACGCTGTTACCCATTGCTGCAACAAATATGTATATCAAAGAGATACTACACTCCGACCGTAATAAAGGACTCGCCAGGTTACAACACTAGAAAATCGAGTTCCTATAATTCGAACAGTTTAACCAGTACGAATTTCCAAAAATTCGCGGAACTACGATACATATTTACGCCGAGGTCCGGCTAGTACCATTCACCAAGTATTATTTAGTGTTATGTTCACGAAAAGTTGGTCCATAGTTTTCTATAACCTCAGCGAATGGAAATAAACAAATGCTTGAAAAGAGCTACCAAAATGCGCGAGGAATTCGCAGGAAAACGTCACCGTTAAAATTCTAAGCGAAATTCGTGAGTGGTATTTTACTTAAATATGCATTACCTGCAATACATCGCTATCCTCGAACGCGTGCGCAGATGGTCTACCCTCCAGTGTTGAAAACGCAATATTCCCTCCAGTGATTGGCGAAATATCAGAGAATTCCTTAAGAGGCGATATCATAGTACATTCAAGTTACACAGGTCACAAGTTTGAATACCAGTCCCAAAACTTCCAAAACTGATTACCTTTGTGCACTGAGCAACTGCCTCATTACCGGGAAGAATGGGAGCCTTGTCCGGAAGGCCATATGTGGCGCGACAAGAGCCACTGAAATTTAACAGATTCAGTTGAAGATTTAAAAAAAAAACTAATAACCAAAGAAGTGATACGTAGTTAAAAGAATAGCACATACGAGTAAAACTGCCACGGTACCCATTCGTCATCTAATGACGTCTTCTTATAAATGGCGAATGACTCCGGTCGCGGTGAAATAAATTTCAACCTAACATAGGTTATATCAAAGGTTTTACCTGAAAAGAACGAAAAATTGTATTTTGAACGCTTTCCTCAGAACAACACGTCTTGGAAACGTCTCGGGAATCGTAAGCAAGTGAATACGAACAGATGGGACAGCGATTTTTATAAAATCAGAACACAAAAATTGAACCGGGCTCCAACACTCTCCAAAGTTTGAGCCTTCCGCAATATCTAGTCTAGTGAATGAACGAAATCTGATCAATTGTGGGTGGCGTTTGCGACAACTACAACAAACTCTGTTCCGATCGCGAAAGGCGATCTACCGCCGCGGTCCCGTTCATTCAGTAGACTAAATTCTACAAGGAGACCATAAATATTTCCGACGCGGACATGTTTCGGTTCAATGTTTTCCTCCGAAACCACTATTTTTAAATATCGCTCCAGCCGCGAAGCGGCTGTAGAGGTTTGGTTTTGCCTAGGCCTTGTGATCACTTAGAATTTTATAAAATAGTTTATAGAATCTTTGAAACAAAATTTCTGAAGATTTCCTTCTGGATATAAGCGAAGGGGTCCAGAAGACACCTGCTGTCCGAATTTCAGCATAATCGCTTCACAAATAACAAAGTTGTGAGCCCGAAAGCTTAAGAAAATTTCATGGTGTGCGCCGTAGGCCGTGAGCCGTAGGCCGTAGGCCGTGGGCCGTAGGCCGTGGGCCGTAGGCCGTGGGCCGTCACGCTTTTCAGTCCTCACTGCTAATAGCCACTGCCAACGGTCTCAGGCAATCAACTTGGCAGACAGGTAAGTTGGTAGGAGGTACGTAGGCTGGTAATTAAGCGATTCTTAGGTGAGGGGGGATTCTGATGACGTCATCGGGACGTCGTGAAAAGTGCTTCGGGCTTCTGATGACGTCATCGGGACGTCGTGAGAGTGCTTCGGGCTTCTGATGAGGTCATGGGGACGTCGTGAAAAGTGCTTCGGGCTTCTGATGACGTCATCGGGACGTCGTGAAAAGTGCTTCGGGCTTCTGATGACGTCATCGGGACGTCGTGAAAGTGCTTCGGGCTTCTGATGACGTCATCGGGACGTCGTGAAAAGTGCTTCGGGCTTCTGATGACGTCATCGGGACGTCGTGAGAGTGCTTCGGGCTTCTGATGACGTCATCGGGACGTCATGAAAAGTGCTTCGGGCTTCTGATGACGTCATCGGGACGTCGTGAAAATGCTTCGGGCTTCTGATGACGTCATGGGGACGTCGTGAAAAGTGCTTCGGGCTTCTGATGACGTCATCGGGACGTCGTGAGAGTGCTTCGGGCTTCTGATGACGTCATCGGGACGTCGTGAAAAGTGCTTCGGGCTTCTGATGACGTCATCGGGACGTCGTGAAAGTGCTTCGGGCTTCTAATGACGTCATCGGGACGCCGTGAAAAGTGCTTCGGGCTTCTGATGACGTCATCGGGACGTCGTGAAAGTGCTTCGGGCTTCTGATGACGTCATCGGGACGTAGTGAAAAGTGCTTCGGGCTCCTGATGACGTCATCGGGACGTCGTGAAAAGTGCTTCGTGCTTCTGACGACGTCATCGGGACGTCGTGAAAGTGCTTCGGGTTTCTGATGACGTCATCGGGACGTCGTAAAAAGTGCTTCGGGCTTCTTATGACGTCATCGGGACGTCGTGAAAGTGCTTCGAGCTTCTGATGACGTCATCGGGACGTCGTGAAAAGTGCTTCGGGCTTCTGATGACGTCATCGGGACGTAGTGAAAAGTGCTTCGGGCTCCTGATGACGTCATCGGGACGTCGTGAAAAGTGCTTCGTGCTTCTGACGACGTCATCGGGACGTCGTGAAAGTGCTTCGGGTTTCTGATGACGTCATCGGGACGTCGTAAAAAGTGCTTCGGGCTTCTTATGACGTCATCGGGACGTCGTGAAAGTGCTTCGGGCTTCTGATGACGTCATCGGGACGTCGTGAAAAGTGCTTCGGGCTTCTGATGACGTCATCGGGACGTAGTGAAAAGTGCTTCGGGCTCCTGATGACGTCATCGGGACGTCGTGAAAAGTGCTTCGTGCTTCTGACGACGTCATCGGGACGTCGTGAAAGTGCTTCGGGTTTCTGATGACGTCATCGGGACGTCGTAAAAAGTGCTTCGGGCTTCTTATGACGTCATCGGGACGTCGTGAAAGTGCTTCGGGCTTCTGATGACGTCATCGGGACGCCGTGAAAAGTGCTTCGGGCTTCTGATGACGTCATCGGGACGTCGTGAAAGTGCTTCGGGCTTCTGATGACGTCATCGGGACGTCGTGAAAAGTGATTCGGGCTTCTGATGACGTCATCGGGACGTCGTGAAAAGTGCTTCGGGCTTCTGACGACATCATCGGGACGTCGTGAAAGTGCTTCGGGTTTCTGATGACGTCATCGGGACGTCGTGAAAAGTGCTTCGGGCTTCTTATGACGTCATCGGGACGTCGTGAAAGTGCTTCGGGCTTCTGATGACGTCATCGGGACGTCGTGAAAAGTGCTTCGGGCTTCTGATGACGTCATCGGGACGTCGTAAAAGGTACCTCGAGTTTCTGATGACGTCATTGGGACGTCGTGAAAAGTGCGGGCCTACCCCAGACGGGGGGGGGGGGGCACTCAAGATTCAAGTCAGAAATGGAATGAACCACCGATCTATAACGCTATCAATCAAAGTATTTCTACACAACTTCATGAACAACAATGACTGATAGCAGCATCAAGCACCTTTTATCAAGGTTTCCATTGATTTTCATGAGAAAGTCGTGGGTGCCCCCCCGTCTAGGATAGTCCCAAGAGTGCTTCGGGCTTCTGATGACGTCATCGGGACATCGTGAGAAGTGCGGGCCTACTCCAGACGGGGGCACTCAAGATTCAAGTCAGAAATGGAATGAACCACCGATCTATAACGCTATCAATCAAAGTATTTCTACACAACTTCATCAACAACAATGACTGATAGCAGCATCAAGCACCTTTTATCAAGGTTTCCATTCATTTTCATGAGAAAGTCGTGGGTGCCCCGTCTAGGATAGTCCCAAGAGTGCTTCGGGCTTCTGATGACGTCATCGGGACATCATGAGAAGTGCGGGACTATCCTAGAGGGGGGGGGGCACACAAGATTCAAGTCAGAAATGGAATGAACCACCGATCTATAACGCTATCAATCAAAGTATTTCTACACAACTTCATCAACAACAATGACTGATAGCAGCATCAAGCACCTTTTATCAAGGTTTCCATTCATTTTCATGAGAAAGTCGTGGGTGCGCCCCCCCGTCTTGAATACTCCCAAGAGTGCTTTGGGCTTCTGATGACGGCATCGCGTCATCATGAGAAGTGCGGGACTATCCTAGACGGGGGCGCCACCCAAGATTCAAGTCAGAAATGGAATGAACCACCGATCTATAACGCTATCAATCAAAGTATTTCTAGACAACTGCATCAACAACAATGACTGATAGCAGCATCAAGCACCTTTTATCAAGGTTTCCATTCATTTTCATGAGAAAGTCGTAGGGTGCCCCCGTCTAGGATAGTCCCAAGAGTGCTTCGGGCTTCTGATGACGTCATCGGGACATCATGAGAAGTGCGGGACTATCCTAGACGGGGCACTCAAGATTCAAGTCAGAAATGGAATGAACCACCGATCTATAACGCTATCAATCAAAGTATTTCTACACAACTTCATCAAGAACAATGACTGATAGCAGCATCAAGCACCTTTATCAAGGTTTCCATTCATTTTCATGAGAAAGTCGTGGGTGCCCTCTCCGTCTAGGATAGTCCCAAGAGTGCTTCGGGCTTCTGATGACGTCATCGGGACATCATGAGAAGTGCGGGACTATCCTAGACGGGGGCACTCAAGATTCAAGTCAGAAATGGAATGAACCACCGATCTATAACGCTATCAATCAAAGTATTTCTACACAACTTCATCAACAACAATGACTGATAGCAGCATCAAGCACCTTTTATCAAGGTTTCCATTCATTTTCATGAGAAAGTCGTAGGTGCCCCCGTCTAGGATAGTCCCAAGAGTGCTTCCGGGCTTCTGATGACGTCATCGGGACATCATGAGAAGTGCGGGACTATCCTAGACGGGGGGGGGCACTCAAGATTCAAGTCAGAAATGGAATGAACCACCGATCTATAACGCTATCAATCGAAGTATTTCTACAGAACTTCATCAACAACAATGATTGATAGCAGCATCAAACATCTTTTATCAAGGTTTCCATTCATTTTCATGGGAAAATCGTGGATGACCCCTTCCCCGTCTAGGATAGTCCCAAAAGTGCTTCGGGCTTCTGATGACGTCATCGGGACGTCGTGAAAAGTGCTTCGAGCTTCTGATGAAGTCATCGGGACGTCGTGGAAACCCGGATAGTGGGCAGGTGTTCGGGACCCGTTGCTGCTCATCCGAAAAGTTGTGAAGACCACCCCGTAGAGTGAGCAGGAGCCCAGACTCGATGCTAGCCATCCGAGAAATTATGCCCCGGAATTCGCGCAGGAGAGAACACCTTGCAAACTTCTGTAAAAGTGTAAGGATGACAAGCATAGCAAGCAGAAAGTTTGAGATGTTATGTGAGTCATGTCAGGTCATGTTGCCAGGCTGCTTTTCAGTTTCGTAAGGTCATTCACACAACCCCATTTTGAGTGCTCCCTCTTCCTTCTTCACCAGCCTACTGATTTTTTCTGCAATAAATGGTATAGTGGGTATAGTGTAGTCCACCAAGAGTGTCTCATTTACTTATCAATGAGAAGCGGTCGATTGGAGATCAATGAACATGAAACTCGTTGCAGCACAACCGCTCTCGCTCGATCGGTTCGAGCGTGCTGGTATGGGATTCATGCTTATTGATCCCCAGCCGACCGCTTCTCACTGATAAGTAAATGAGACACTCTTGGTGGACTCCACTATGCTTGCTTATTAGCATCCAAATTCAAAAACAAATTGTTAGAACTATCTCCATTCGCAGCTCAGCAGAGCTTTTTCATATCAGATTCATGGAATCGAAGCGGCTGTTCTGCGAAGGAATGGGGCAACGGAAACGAAATAATGAGTATGTAAAACTGCTTTGTTCCACTGATGTGAAAGTGTCCAGATGGAATGGAAGGTAGTTTCTGACTGTCCCGGTTTTAAGTTAGTTTCATTTGAAAGCGAAGAACTGCAGGCAGATTCTGCATCCGGCTGTAGGCCAGCAGGCTTTCATGATTATCGACCGGGCTGGCTACGTCTGGGCGACCAACTATAACCGGGGCCTAAGGTCCCTGTCAGAGTTGGTTGAGAAAATCACCGTGGCCGACCCGTTCGATACGTATGAAAAACATGGAAGGTGCAAATAACACCCGGTGTAGCCAGATGTGGCTGACGCGATCAATATGAATGAATTATGTGGAACGATATCATGGATATCATTCATTTCTTAGCTAATATCATGTGAACATCGGTCTTGTCAGCCACATTGAGACCAGCACGCTCATGCCGATCATTTTTTCCGCAGGGCTACCGTAACCCTCCTTAAAATTTTTTCCAAGTGTCAGCATGGTTATGAGCACATCCTAATAGCCAACAAACATGTTTGCACAATTTCGACCTCCTCAGCCACTCCCCAGTGGCTTCTCGAGGAGAGCGGTGTGTGAATGAATGCATACCGCTCCTCCGCTCTTTTATACCCCGCATGTTATGAGCGTGTGTTTACATTCGTTATCATGTTTTGTTCAAGAATGGTTACGGTAGCCCTGCGGAAAAAGTGATCGGCATGGGCGCGCTTTTCACATCGAGTGATTTTTCTGAGATAGTTTTACAACAGTTTGGGTCATTGATTCTTGTGACCACAGAAAGAGGACTGATCCAGTGGGGAGATGAAGAGGTCTTTGTTCGAAATTCTTGCATGGGATATTACAGCGTAATATCAAGAAAAAGTGAACAATTCTGTAAAAAGGGGTCTCCCAAGCAGAAGTGGTTTTGGTTAGCGTTACAAATGCTTCAACAAAAAGGAACAATAGGAAAGCGGAAAGAGGAGAGTCTACAAAAATGAACAATATCCTCCAAGAGCTCTTTTCTTTTTCGAAACTTCCAAACAGCGGAACCAATCCGTTGTGGTATTTTACGAGGAAGAATTGACTGGTTCTCTAAAACAATTTAACATCATCTCCCCTTTTAATGATAGCTATTAGGTTCACATGCATATATACATATTTTATCGGCACTCACATAATCAAAGTCCTTTATGGAGCCAAAAGCGCTTCCTCATAGAGAACCACAACGGTTTGTTTCCGCTGTTTGGAAGTTTCGAAAAAGAAAAGAGTTCTTGGAGGATATCGTTCATTTTTTGTAGACTCTCCTCTTTCCGCTTTCCTATTGTTCCCTTTTTGTTGAAGCATTTGTAACGCTAACCAAACCACTTCTGCTTGGGAGACCCCTTTTTTACAGAATCGTGTTAGGTTCTAAAAGCCACATCTAAATACACAAACCAAATCACTTCTAGAAACAGAAGCTTTGTCAGAACAACTACAACGAATCTGAACACAAAATGTCGCAACAATGTTTGAAATTGCTCTCCAAAAAATCAGTGGAGCATGTTGCTGAAAGGTCCGGCTTGTTGGCGAGGATCGTACTCTGAGAAAACTCGCCGCGTCAATGCCGGGAAAGCATAGCGACCCTTGACTGTGCCGCGATAGTTCCGTGATTGTGCCGCAGCGGCTCCGTGATCAGCCGATTTTGTTCCAGTGTCTTGAACCTCGACATCGCCGCGATAGTACCGCAGGGACTCCTCGATGGTGCAGTAGCGAACCCGCGTGGAGTACGATGCACTGCCCTGTGTGGTAAAACGAAATAGTCGCCGGTTCAATTACCCAAGTTCGAGGTACATTCCGTATTTACTTGGGCGTTGAAGCGGCGGTAACCTATGTCATTATCAGACAGAGGACCTAACAACCGCTGGTGCATACTTTTGTTCTTAGGCCCCCTAGTTGCATCATAATCCTTAATTAACATCACATGAGATACTCTATCGGAGCCGCGGCGGCACTACCGCGGAATCGCAGCGGCACTGTCGGGTCGCCGCTACGGCTCCGCGACAGGGCACTATCGCGGAGCCGCAGCAGCAATTTCTCTCAGAGTAAGCACCCACCATAGAATGTCATCTTCACAAATGAAAAGATTCTCCTAACTCCGCAGCTTCCCAATGGTCAGCTTTACCGCCAGCTGCTCAAAAAATTCCCGTGGAAGGGTTCACAGGTTCACACAGGAAAACTGAGTAACGGCACTTTCCGACAATCTGACTGCAGCGTTTTACGTGCGTTACGAGTAAAATTCAGGATTCAACAGCGAAAAAGTTTGGCCGCAGAACTCCTGCGGTTTGAGATCGGCGAAACTTGGTTCAATTGTTCCTGAACCAATCAAGTGTCAAGAAAACGATACGCTACACTGTATGGTTTCCGTATTTGATTTAGTCTGACGCATGGACCAGGTGGCTGGTCGTGCTGTGTTGGCGGCATCACTGGCCAACGGGGTTTCGATGCGTGCGCGGCGATCTACCGTCATAGCCTCGTCCACTCATCAGACTAAATTTATCACGTGAACTCTATGTATGCCCTGAAAACAGCACTGATTCATGCTTTGAACCGAATTACGATAAAAGGGTGCACTACCAAAGTGGGTAATTTTGAGAGCTAGGTGTGCAAACACAGTGAATCTAAAGAAAATGGATTCCGAAATTTTGCGTCAGTCATTGTGTCCAAATTGTTATGTTAGTACTTGTTCTGAAAACCTTTTGAATTCATATTTTTGATTTACAAATTGTAAGAACAAGGTCAAATGCTATCCAAGAAAGTCCGGAGACTTTCTCCGCACCTTGTAAACACGAACAGGCGCAGACTACTTGTGCATACACGCGGCGAACCGACGATTGATTCCGCATCGACTGTACAAAGCACGGTTGGATTTGCCAAATACGATGTTTACTTTAATTAATTAATCATAAATTGACAGGAAACCCCTAAAGTTCACGAGATTCTAAATGAACATCGAAAGCCTTTCAATATAGTAGATATCAGTTGGCGTTTGTTACTGCTCTGCTGAAAGGAGAATGCATACATTCCCAGAGAACATGGAAGTATTGCATCATTCATGATAACAGAAAAACCATTTCAGTTACCCTTTCCTCCGAGCCGCCGTCGCGCGACAAAGCTGAGTTGACTAGCTATCAAAATTTTGAACCTTTCGGGAACAGTTTTACCGCTTTAATATCTAGTTTGGAATCTAGAAGGAAAAGATAACGACGCTAACAGACTCGTACGGCCTCTAACAGAACGAATGCGCCGTTGGGAGCTCTAAAAATTCAGTCAAAATAATATTTATGCAATCCATTTGAGGCCGATTGTGTTGAGAAGTCAAGGTTTTGCACGGAAGTAGGAGGAAATCCAAGTTTTTAGAGGCCCGGAATTGTTCAAATGCGGTCTATTTGGCTCATTTCGACGCCTCCAACGGCGTAAGCGTTCTAGTATAGGGCATAAGAAGTTGTTAGCGTCGCTAACTCAACGACTTTCGCGAGTGCGTATGCTGCCTTTACAGCACCCCAGTTCCTACACACGAATCAGCAATAAAATCAAGAAGAATTATCAAAAAGCAGATGATGAACATATCTACAAAACTACAATACCGGTAATATATTAAGCGTTTTCCGCAACAAAAAAACGTTTTTTTTTTCGCCCTTTGTTCATAACTCTGTTCAGGAAGGTCCTTTTGGGATTCGAAAGAGATACATATTGGGAATCACCACCGTGTGCTCTTTCTTCTGAAATTACACATGGCTTACTCTTCAACAAGGTAAATAGACAAAATTATTCATAAAACAATCAACACGAAACACGCGCGAAACGCGACTTGGCAATTAAAGGCAGCAGACACGCTCGAAAAAGTTGTTGAGATAACTACGTTTCTGAAGTCGCATGGCTCCTAGTAGACTGCTCACGCCATTGAAAGCGTCAAAAACGAGTCAAAACTACTAAATTTCAGCAATGCAAATCGAAAAATTTCTGCAACCCCGCCCCAAAATACAAACTCGTCCAGATTGTTAGTACTAATACTGTCCCTTTGGCTGGTTTTTTATACTTTCAACGAGGTTAAAGTTCCAGTACAGGCTGTGAGAGTTTATCGGCTTCTCTATCTCAACCGTCTTGTTGCTAATATTCGCTGTTTCAACCGCGCGCCGTAAAACTCGTCCACTTTCACCTGATAACAAAATAACCGTTATTCCTCTATTTGCACACAGTTTTCGTTCGTTTTTTCGTCAGTTCCCAATACAACTAACTCCAAACCTTTGATTTATGTCATAAAATCGATACCATTTTTGAGTGTGTCTGCTGCCTTTAAGAGAAATCCCTCGATCCGGATTCCAAATATCACTACAGATTCCCAAATTGACCATCATGAACAGTGTTATGACGGACGGGGAAAACGCTTGTTTGCGTTTTTTTTACCGAAAACGCAAAAATAATGACTGGTGGTATTACCCGTAAGGCTACAGAAATATTAAAAGTTTCTGCAAAAAAAACTTTAATTTCTTCAGAAAATGAATGCTTAAAGGCAGGGTCCGGGCAGAATTCCGATTTTGAGATTTCCCGCTAAATCGGTGCTCTTGCTAGAGGTAGTCCCAAGGAACATGCGAAAACTGCGTAAAAACCGGTCTTCTTCAAATTATTCCAGCCACTTCCGTTAGCCGATGATCCAGAAAAGCCAGAAAAGTGTGGCCATCGTCCATATTTTAGTGGTTGTCCACGCATTCTTCAAGTGCTGTGTAATTATCGGTCATTCCAGCCATGATTATCAAGCTGTGAATACAGTAATCCCTGACTTTGAGGCTGTTTTCTTCAGAACTAAGGACTCAGAGTTCCTGAAACGTTCAGACGATGTTCAGCTAGGCCAGCTCAATCTATTTAACCCAAATTTCGATAGTGTCAAAATTTGACCGGACCTTGCCTTTAAACGCAGTGTTCACGATGAATATCGCACTCGAGTTCGACCCAAAAATAGGACTGCTTGGTCGTGAGGTAACTAATAAAGTAGAAACAGCGGAGAAAAACGTCCATTTTAAACTAAAATAATAGTTTCTAACGTTCAGGGCGTGAACGAGAATCATGGGTCCTGTTGATCTCCGCAAACGCACGCTAATCGCGAAATCTGCGCGAATCGATCAGGCTGGACGCGGCAGAGTTGCTTGGCAATTAGCCTTCGAAACGTGTGCGGCGCCACAGGCTCGTCCGAATGGGGGGCCGACCGGGATAGGTAGGAGCACCGGGATAACTTTCAGAGCCGTTTTAATCGATTTCTGGCCCGTTATCGTTGCCTTCTTCTACCCATCTGCCAACTTACAAGGGACTGATTTTCAGACCCCGCGACCTTTCGGAAAACTTCCCAATGGCAGTTGTGAGGGATGAAAAAATTAACAAAAACGAAAAAAGTAACAAAAACGTATAAAAAACGGGTTTTCTCAACGGACTTTTGGTAGGTTAAAAAATGACAAAATTGATCAAAACTTACTGAAATTCCTCAGTCAAAGCAAATGGACTGAGAATAACTGCTAAGTACACGTTAGGTTATGACGAAATTAGCATTTACAAAGTTTGGCGCTTTGGTTTTGGCTCATTCTTGAGATATGAGCCTTTCCGAGACCATAGAAAGATTTGCACTCTTCTTTTCACTCGACTACAGTGTTATCAGCAGGGCTGTGCGGAACTGTTCCGTTTCCGATTCCGTTTCCGTATTTCCGGTGTTTTTTGGGCTGTTCCGTTCCGCCTCCGTTTCCGACTTTTCAGGCCCGGAAACGGAAGAAAATAGTGCTACACGGGTAATGGTAGTGGGTATAGGCAAGGGTGCTTGGAGGCATCATGAGGGGCTGAAAAACACTTTCGACCTGTTGTGCTCAATCGAATATCAAAGCCTGGCTGAGATCCTCAGCAAAGTTCGGGTTTCTAAAATTAGAGGCAGATCAAAAGTGATTTTTCCTATTGTCACCGAGTAGATTTTTTTTACTTTTTAAATTTAATCGTGCGGTAGTTGCTCCAACAGGATTCAAAATAAAGGTTCAACAGAAAACCTAGAACGTCGTCGGTGAGAACCTAGAGGTTCACTTCTATCGGTCCTGAACACGCAACGCGGCTACATATACTAAATTTTGAAAATTCTCGTTTTTTTTCTGGGGCGAAGATCCGAAATCGTGGAACACCTCTTGGTGAGTCTATGTAGTTTGAATAATTATTGATTTATTGACTGAAACAATAGGTTATCGAATGAGAACTGTAACTAAGGAGCAGCGGTGGAACGTGAGAATGAGACAACCCATATTTTTTGATCTCTTCCGTTTCCGTTTCCGAATTTCCGTTTCTGGCGTTTTTTGGAAATTTTTCTTCCGTTTCCGAAAATCTTGAAAAAGATTTCCGCACAGCCCTGGTTATCAGCAGCGATGGCAGAGAGGATAACGAAGTGGATTACACAGCAGCGAGAATGAAGCGGTACCATAGGTTCGAATCCAGCAACGAAATTTATGCACTTTTTTTTATTTTCCTCCGTTTGTTCGTTAATCTAATATGCCTCTTTTTCACATTCCGTTTCATTTTTGAGCACTTATGTTAGTTTTGCTCACCTAGGCAATGTACTCAACGACTGACATGTGCCTTTTAATGGTAGAAAATTGGTGGATATCGTTCCGAAGGAACGAGATAAATTCAGAACGAGATAGTAATGATTATATACCATGTATTTTATCGTCAACCGAGAAGGCTAGCGGCTGCGACTGCGTTCTATGAAGTAACCAGGCAGAGGCGCATGTATCGCCTCTGCTTCGGCTGTTTCATAGAACGCAGTCACAGCCGCTAGCCTTTCCGGTTGATGATGAAGTATTATATAGTTACTATTATCTCATTATAAATTATGAATTAATTTTGCTCTATAAAGAATTGTTGAGGATTGGAGCACTCGTATGCATAAAAACAAAATGAAAGAAAATTCCAGTTACATATAGGCAAGGCAATCCTTTTTTTGAGTGGCCATTATAGCCCCATATTTCGCTTTCAGGAGGCCACACTCGGTTGACTTACATGCCTGCAAACCCTTCATCAAAAACTACTAAACATACGTCTATCGAATTTTTTTTTGATTTTCTAGGCATCATATTCCATGTACAGATGACCGCAATGTTAAAAGGACATTGTGCGGTTGCGGACTCGCACTAAAACTACGGTAGAATCTGGCACTTTGCCAGATTTCGTCATCAATCGGCGCCAACCGTCGTCTCTCTGCTCACGAGAATATCAGCTGTGGCGCCGATCGATGACGAAATCTGGCAAATTGCCAGATTCTACCATAGTCTTAGTACGAGTCCGCAACCGCACAATGTCCTTTTAACATTGCGGTCAACTGTACTTGGTGAAAAAACTCGAAAAAATTTCCCACATTTTTTCCGGTATGGTATTTTTTTGAAGTAGGGTTGTTAGCTGCACATAACAGCCAATTTTTTATTTTTTATATTTTTTATTTTTTTAGGAAATTATAAATGCAGCCATGGTGACCACTTGAAGAAAACCTGGACCTTTTTTTTGTCGTTTCTCATCTTTTTTGACCTACCGGACGGTCCGTTGGGAAAACGCAGCATACGTGTTTTTACCCGATTCATCCTTCACAACTTCCAGTAGGTAGTTTCCCGAAATTTCGCGGGTCTCTCAAGACTTTCCCTAGTTAGTGTTTCACACTGAAACCACGAGAACGAGATTTATAGTGAACACTGCCTTTAAACCTGTACAAAAACATAGAAACGGGATTACAAAAAACGAATGTAGTACTCGGATGCTCCAACCACACTTCGAAAGCTTCGCAGCTACCTCTAACCTCATGTGAAAACAGAGAACCTCATGTGACTGACAATTTGACTTGAACGCCATCACGTCAATATTTTCAGGCTACGGGCCTTTCCATTTAGGATCCTCCCTGACTCCTCTTGAACTGAGGATTTTTAAACCGCTTTCGTGCTCAACATTTACTAATGCTACAAACCGATCACAATGTTGACTCATGAAGAAAATAAATTAAACGAACATATTCTCGATCACTGATTAATCCTTTTCCTAATATTACAGATTTTGTAAATATGTGGGTGAGTCAAAGGAAATTCGAATAAACTCCAACAATCGATAAACCGAACAACGTGGCTCTTCTGAACTCCACATTTGGTTCGCTCATAAACTCCGCGAAGCGAGCATTGTAGAGGTCACACTGACCATAATGCTGCATGTGAAATAAATTCCACTGACTATGGAACCTCGCAAGACGCCTCTGCAATCGGATTCTGAGACGGGTCTCTGCCGAAAAAAAAGGCAAGCCGGTTGAGGCACAGAAGGGTGTTTGATGAACTGAATGTGATGTTTTTGGGTTTAGGATGAATTTGGCTCGAAAATTACTCACAAGATAACGGTTTTTTTTACGGCAAGCGTCGACGAGTTGTGTTATACTGTAAAAGCCTGCACTCGATGGCTAGTATTGGGTGGTGGCCATCGTGTATCAACACCCCTGAGGAGGCGGGAGAAACGGGGGAGGAGCGAGGCTCCTGATTGGACGCAACACGGGCTAGCCCCGGCCCCCGGCTGTTGCGTCCAATCAGGAACCTCGCTCCTCCCCCGTTTCTCCCGCCTCCTCAGGAGTGTTGATACACGATGGCCACCACCCGCTAGTATTTATCTTATATGAATGTGGTGACTCTTAAAGTGAAGCCCTACCTTTCCACAGAGCATCGAGAAACGCTTATAAGCTCATTCAGAGATGTCCGCTGAATTCGATGTCAAATTCCAAGACAACATGGGATTTCGAAATTTTGCAAACGCCATGCGAGGCTCCGTAACGGGACACACAAAATTCACAAAATGTAACGTGAGAAAGTTGAGAAGAAAATGGAAAATGATCATTTCTCTATGAAACATACCAAGAGTTAGAGTAAGGTTAACGCTGTTTGGATATTGCATGTGCTCATTCATAGTCTCCGACTGCCACCACGTTTCATTGTTAGCATTATTAAAATCGGTGAGGTATCGAGCCGGATGCGCGAATGCCTAGAATTTACATGATCTCCTGAATGACAAATGAAAAGAAGCTTTTATGTGCAAATTTGTAAAGCCTCACAGGATGCCGATCATCACATGTATCGCAAACACTACGCAAACCTGAGTGACCAGACTGAACGCAGAATCTGAAAGATGAGGTCATATTGACATACATTCACGCCAGATTTATGCATAGATGTAGCGGGGTTGTGGTCTCAATGCACAAAAATGGAAGAGCTATCCCGTCCTTTTCGGTTCGAGTTCCACTCGGAACCGCTCCACTTGAATGGGATAGCTTGATGTTTCGAACTGCAAAACGGGGATCAAATAATCCATTTTTGTGCATTGAGCCATTGAAAAGGTTAGTTTGGCTTGCCGCTGCGATGAAATGAAGTTTGAGACACTCGTTGAGAGCTTTGCAATTCGAACTTCGTCAGTCACGGAGGGTAATAACTTTCATCGCCGGATTTGAGGTGGAGGGCTTCCGAAAATACTGCGCAAGCGCTCGACAATGGCGAATTTCAAATGCAAAGCTCTTCGCGAATGTTTATTCGCCCAAAAAAACGAATTCAGGCAACTCACTTCGTTGGCATCCGAACACCACAGGTATTCGTGACCTCAACTTCAAGATTGAATGCTGCATTAATGAAGTCAGGTACACACCGCTGCGGTGTTAGCGTATCTCGATCATAGCACGGATTTCCATCTGTAAAGAGTTCTACGTGGATCGATTAGGGAAAAAAAGAAATTACCACTAATATAGAGTATATTTCAAAATCAAACTTTTGACCTTAAGCACGATTCTCAACGGTACTTTACCGTAACCTAAAACACCAGCAAAGGATGTGACCTCTTCGGTATAGTTTCCGAAGTAACTTAGAACTAAATATTTTCCAAATATTTCCGACTTTTTTTTGAGAACTCATTCTTCCTTGTGGTAAACACTTTTCGAAATGAAAATACTTTGTAATATAAACTGACAACAAAAAACTCTAACGAATGGAATGTGAATACGTGATTGAATATGCACTCTATTTCGGAACAACATTCTCTCTATCAACTGCGAACATGGGCGGAGACGTCCAAAGAGACAGTGAGAGTGGGTGGGTAAGAAAGTGCAAGAGAACAGCGTACGCACACACAAGCATGAGAAGAACCTGAAAGAATTTCCTGTTTTCAGTAATTCGGACGATTGCGGCAGTTTACGACAGATAAATGTTATTAAACCTACAGAGTCCGTAACTTTTCAGCCCATAACTTTCTCTTTTACAGTTACTCGGGCAGCTGAAATAGTGTTTCTACGTGTATTCGAAAGGTAGTCATCAGACAAACATGGCTGCATGTGTAGTTTGGCAACCAGGTCTGATCATTCCCTTGTCAGCTAAGCCCATTTTGATACACCAGACGATCAGGATTCGTGCAAAATTATTGCATACATAACACTACACGACGAAATATTTGAGCCTGATGAGGTACAACGATACATCATAACATATCGGACCAGAGACGTGTAAACATACGATAATTTCAACATATTCGCTTCACCTCGTCCGGGGGGTCGTCAGTTGGCTCAAAATTTGGAACGGAAATGAATCAGACACGCGGTTGCCTGTGTAAACATTTGGCTGGCCGAAATCTTTGATTTCGAGAACTTGAACTTGGAACCACAGTTGCATGTTTGACAAGAAAAGAAAACCAGAAATCAAAGGTCTCTTGTAGCAATCTTAGACAAGTGCTCATAAAGACTCTTGCCGAGAATTTCTCCTAAAATCAAGAACCGTTGGTTGCATACAAGGGAAGTCATTAGAACGTTCAGTGCATCGGCAAAAACGAATTTCATTGTTAGTATCTCTTGGGCCTCCGTGGTGAAACTGCGTAGAATCCCGTCCCGAGCTGCTGGTTACAAGAAGCTGTAAGCGTTTTTCAAACTTCGCCAAAAGGTAAGAGGGTAAAGGCATCAGACATTTTTTTGGTGTTTTGGAAAAAAAACTCGGATTTGGCCAAAAACTTGTATGTACGGGTTAATTAGGGTGGTGAAAACGAACCTGAAGTCCCCTCCTCTGAATTCTGCAGTTTACAACAGGTTACGGTAGGTAACATGCCATTTAGAGAACAAAACCTGCCTCAAAAAGTCGAAAATAGACTAATGGACATCAAATTTTTATTTAGCACCCCGAATAAGCTCCGCATGGAAATTTTGAGTCAAACCTGATACTTTGACTAAACTACGGTAAACCCGATGTAGTCTACCCCCTAGAGTAAGAATTTCAGCCACATCTATCGTAGCATTGCGGAGGTCGTCAAAAAGACGGGTTCTGCACTCATCCCCTCCCCCCGACCGATGGGAAGCTCTGAACGAATTTGTACGAAAACTTTGGAAAATCGACAAACAAACCTCAAAATCGTGATCTACACACCAAATAACCCTCTGGGAGAAATCTTAGTCAAATCTAGAACACTTTTTCACGTTTTGAGATTAACCTGGCCGATATAAGTAAACGCCCAACCAACATTCGGTACAGGTGGAAAACGCTATAACTCTGTTCGAAGTTTGAAAAATGTGGTTTCACTTAAACTTTGTCAAGGGGGTTATTTTAGGCGCAGAACAATATTATGAGGTCCTTTGATTTTAGCCGGCACGAGGTAGTATGATGTTTATTAGCAGACTAACGTTTCGGCGGTCTCGCCCTCTTCGGAGTCTGAAAAAGGTCGAATCTACGTGTAAAAATACTCGGTCAAACGTGGTTTACCCTACTAAAATTCAAGACAAAATTTCCAAACAAATAACCGAGACAGATGAGACTGAGTGGCATACCTTCTCAAAGTCTGTAGAGCATCAGGCCATCAGTAGAGCACGACGGGGTACCGAGATGTCAGAAAGCAGCAACCATATCAGAAGGCTAGTCTGATGTAGGGCTGCAGTTCCCGCGTGATATTTATACCCTCATCCTTGGCCTGATGCTCTACAGACTTTGAGAAGGTATGCCACTCAGTCTCATCTGTCTCGGTTATTTGTTTGGAAATTTTGTCTTGAATTTTAGTAGGGTAAACCACGTTTGACCGAGTATTTTTACACGTAGATTCGACCTTTTTCAGACTCCGAAGAGGGCGAGACCGCCGAAACGTTAGTCTGCTAATAAACATCATACTACCTCGTGCCGGCTAAAATCAAAGTACCAGCTATATTATGATGCCGAGGTTCATCGACAGTCAAACGTGGAGATTATGAGGTCCGTTTCCAGATTCTCGAAAGGTAACTGGGCGTTTTGCAAGGTACAGTACGCGCAGAAAAAGACCGTATTGAGCTTATAACTTTTTTGAACCAGCAGCTCGAGGCGGGATACTAAGCAGTTTTACTAAGGATGCCTTAGAGATACTAACACTACAATTTCGTTTTCGTACATGCGTTTAACGCTCTAAACACACTTTACACTTCACACACACACAGTTAGTTGGGAAGGAACTACCAGAGTTGATACTGACTAGCATGTCACGAGGATTTTGATAGAATATTTCATCAAGAATTTTCTACGCATTCTGTACCAGACTCCATTGAACTTTGATTGACATCGCGATTCACCCGTCTCCCATGATCCCATTGATAGATCTCCTGAGAGATTCTGAGAACAGCCCTGTTACCATGCATAAGATGCAGATACCAGGAGTTATTAAGAATTGATATCAGGGCCACATCCAACCTCCGAATGCGGTCATTTTAGACACGACAGAAATCTACTTTAGGGTCAATACCCACGAGGCATCCCTGTCAAGCCTACATGGAGTTTTGCAGCAGTAAATGGGGGAGTCAGCGCGTAATCATCTCCGCCCGCAGCCAGCTCGCGTGCCGCGCCATCGATAAATGTGTGCAGGATCAGTGGATGACGTCACGAGCGAGCGTGCTGCGGGCGGTCAGCAGAGAGGCAGGTACGCACGGACAGAACGATATTTGATCGAGAGCAAGAAATTTCGTCAAACGATTTCTAAACTTTTAAAGGCAGTGCCCACGATAAACATCGTCCTCGGTTTTTGGCAGGAAATCGAAAGTTCAGGGTCTCATTGGAGAACTGGGGTCGAAAGAACGAACGAAAACGAGCCCGAAAGAGCTCCATACGGCTCCGAAGTCCGCTCGCGCTAGCCCTTCCGCTCGCGGTCGAATTTTCCGAGGAACAGTTTGGTCCGCTTCTACATTAGCATTGGAGCGCGAGCGCGGCTGAGTTTTAGCATTGGGGCGCTTTTGCACACGCTGTGTACTTCAGGCCCATGCCCGCGCAACTGATCCACTGCTGAAATGTGGCTTTCAAGAAGAAGAGCTGATTTTGGATGTTTCGCAGCGTTTTTCATGATTATTTCTTCACTGATGAAACAGTCAGACTTTAAACTTTCGTTCTCTGGTGAAAACTCGAAAACGATTTTTATCGTGGACACGGCCTTTAAGTAATCAACTAATCTCACTCAAATTGCAACTCTAATACGTTAGAATAGTTTTAAAGTACGCTTCCCGTTTTTGAAATCGTAAATTTCCAGCTTTGAAATGCTTTTGTTGGCAGCCGAGACTCGAAGCCGAATTTATGTCAGTGTGTATTAAAGGCAGTGTTCACGATGATTTTCGTTACCGAGTTTTCCACTCAAAACAATGCGTTGGCTACCAAGTATCACGAAAATTACGAAGAAACTGCTAGAAACGCACTGAAGCGTCTCACTTCAGTGGCATTATTCTTTGGCCTGGACTAGTCCGGTTGGATGAACATGTTCACGGTGGTTGTCACCGGTGAAAAATGGCGCTAATCAAAAATGGAAGAATAAATTTGGCAAAACAGTATTAGTTAGGGTCCGAAGGAAAGAACGGAACAACACAAAATATAGAATTGCAGAACACCGGTCCACCAAAAATTCATTGACACAACAAACAGTTCCACTGAGGGTAGAGAATCGGGGTGAGAGTAAAGGTTTTCGTGTCCTGGCGCGTTTTTCTCGGTTTCTCCGTCATTTCAGTTCTACTCGGAGGCCAAACAATCGATTTAGCGATTAATCTCAGAATCGAGGATTATCGTGAACACTGCCTTTAAGTTGATGCATGATTGTTGCGGTTTTTGTCTCTTCATCAGAGTTTTTTGACATGAAATGGCATTCGAAGGCGCATTTCTTCTTCATTGAACACCGTCCTTGCAGATTTTCGTGGAACTCAACCATGTTCGAGTTTCACATTCGAAATCAGTGTGCAGTCTCAGCAATGGGTACAAACTGAATATTGGTATTCTGAAAAACCAAAAGGACTGTCCTCGCTGAAAGAGACTTCTATCTTTCTGAGCGCTGGACGAACGGAGAAAAATTTAGCACTGACTAGGGACTGCTTTAAACTTCCCGTGGAGATTTTAAAAACCGTGTTGTCGTTGCTGTAGGTCTGTGACAGTACTTAAATAATCCGTGCTTGAAACTCCCTAAATGGCCGTGGGGATTCCAAAAAAATGGCATTTTCATTGCTTCAAAAAAAGGTACGGGAATTCAGAGAATTTTTGGGGTGTTGAGAAAAAAACTTTCGGATTCGGCTGAAAACTTGCATCTGAGGGTTATTTAGGGCGCTGAACTCAAATCCGGGGTCTATTCCTCGCCTGACTTAGGGTTACAATAGGTTACGGTGATAAAATGCCTCTTAACTGGCCTTACTTACCTTAAAATTTCGAAAATCGAAAAATGGAACTCAAATTCGAGTTCAGCGTTCCAAATAACACACACAGTGAAATTTTGAGTCAAATCTGAGACTGACCGAGCTACCGTAAACCGACCGTAATCTACTGTAATCTAACGAAAATCGATAAACGGGTTGTAGATTCGTGTCAGTCGGGCCGAATAACCCCTACGTACAAGTTTTGAGGCGATTTGATCGTAGCATTCTCGAAATCGTCAAAAGTCGCGTTTTGCCCGCAAAATTCCCAGCATTTTGAAGCTTCGGACCAAATCAGATGGAATCTTTCAAATATTGGCGAATGGGCCTCAGATTCGTGATCAGCACCCAAAACAACCCCTAGAAACAAGTTTTCAGCCCAATCCGAGGTAATTTTTTTTACATCCTAAAAATTGCCATTCGTGTACCCTTTTATCTAAGCAAAGCTATAAAATTTCCCACTTTTGGAAATCTCCTGTAAATCTCCGAGGCATTAAGGGGATTTGGAAAACGGATTATCAATGCTGTGTCCCATACCTACAACTATCAGCACATGGTTTTATAAAAGCCCACTGGAAATGTAAGGCAAGCCCTAGTGAGACCAGGCACTTAATTCACATGCAGAACTCAGCAAGATCGAGTTTTACGAGAAGTAGCAGAGAGTTATAAATCGTGAAACAAATGCGCTTTCGGGACCTATATAACACTTCGCCAAAAAAGCTCTGCTCGGAGAAAAAAGAGCAACTTCTAGAAAGACGTAGAAACTATGCGTCAACCAAACGCATTCTAATTCGCGAAACGACTAGAGAAGATGTCGAGGATTCTAAATGATACAATGCCATACTGTTGCCGTCGTCTATTGTGGCCCTTGTTTTACAAAGGAATGCAGGTTCTCCATTGTATTTTTCTTATTCGAAAAATGCTTCGCAACAGGTTTGAGGGTGTAACTTTACCATTAGAAAGGGTACAACGATATTTTCAGATATGTAGAACGGAGAACCTTAACTTCTTTATTTTTCGTCTAACTCTTTGTTTCCTACCGCAATTGGTTGAATTTTTCGCCACACGGACTACATATACCTTTTTTTGACTTACCATAGCGTGCATGGTAATAATAATAATAATAATAATAATAATAATAATAATAATAATAATAATAATAATAATAATAATAATAATAATAATATTAATAATAATAATAATATTAATAATATTATTATTATTATTATTATTATTATTATTATTATTATTATTATTATTATTATTATTATTATTATTTCTATCATTATTATTATCATTAGAAATACCTTTTCAAAACCTTATACGAATCTGAGTTTTGGTCGGCATAGCATCTGAATCGATCATCCTTTATTTTCCGAGCAACATCTGCCGCTTTAACAAGTCCACGAGGAAGAAAGTGAAAATTTATTGCCACATGATACCAGCGAGTGACTCACAGGTCCGAAATAACTTTAAATTTGTTGTGGTCTCAGATTCGCTGCAGCTTTCAGCTGAAATCTATGTCACTAAAACATTCCTTAAAGGCACTGTTCGCGATAAAAATCGCTTTTCTGTTTTTTTGCCTATCTTGAAACCGGTCCCATTCTGATTTCAATGATGCTTCTCGAATCGTTCAAGACCTTCTGGGAATGGAGTTATGGTCCTTCAAAAATTGGGCTAGGGAAAATGGTGGTCGAGTTGTCCGAGGCTTGTAACTTCCGTTTTTTGCAGCCAATGTGTGCGAGCTGACCTGAGTAAAGAGAGAAGTTGAGAATGAAGGGAAAAACGGGGCTCTTGATCTAAAACCATCGCTCAACTCACGATTTCGAGTGTTCCTTTGTTCACGCCGAGGGGCGGGAAGAGGCGGGACTTGCCCACAATGGCGGGGTTTTCCCACTTTTCTAAGCTGTTTTGCGGCTCCTGGGTAGCTTTTCGTCCCGTTTTTTCGACGCTGTTCTGCTTCTGAGAGCCACGAGAAGCGTTTGTCATGGAAAATTCAAGAGTGAAGTTTATCGCGAACAGTGCCTTTAAACACAAATAGGGAGTGTCGGACAGCAACTCGAAAATATGTATGAACGAAAATCAATTCTTAGCAAGTTGCGAAAATTTTGGACCTATGTACCTATCCGGAATACGCCTTAGGGAAACTCTAGAATGCCGCTAGAACCTTCAAAACACCCTTTTTCACCATGGAACACCCCAAATTTTCTACGAGAGGGCAATGAGACATCAATCGCAGCGATACCTTACAAAACCTTCCGACAATTGAAAAGTTATCCAGTCATATGTGTTAGGAAACATGCCGGAAATTTGTTTGATTCGAGAGCGGAGGAACCAAAATGGTGGACAAAGTCGATTTTACTTTGTTTCCTCACAAGAACACTACTATTAGCCAAAGTGGCCATTTGTGAATTGTGCATTCCTAGGACCTTTTCGGATTTAGAATCCGAATATGCCCAGCTGCTTATAATTTGTCGCTTTGAACAAACTTGGAGCGTTTTTTCACTTAGTTCCCTACCTATTGCACCTTCCAAAACGCGCAGTGATCTTTCGAAAACCTGGAAGCAAACCTCATAATCGTGTTCAGAGCCCAAAGCAACCCCCTGGACAAAGTTTGGGTGAACGCACATTTTCTGAACTTCGAACAGGGTTATAGATTTTCCACCTTGCCCCGATTTTTGGTTGAGCGTTTACTCAAATCAATCAGGTGGTTTTCTAAGCGTTCAAGAAAAATGTTCCATAATTTGGGAGAGCTGATCACGAATCTGAGAATTATTTGTCGCATTTCCAAAACTTTCGATTTGATTCGTTCAAAGCTCTCCGTGGGGGGAAAACTAGAGGGCGAAACGCGACTCTTGACGATTTCCGGAATGCTACGAAAGATGTGGCTCAAATTGTTCCACTGGCAGTTATATAGAGCGCTCAACACGACTTTGAGGCCCGTTTATTGATTTTTGACAGCTTACAGTAAATTACGGGAGGTATACAGTAGTTTTAAAGTCTCAGATTGACTAAAAATTTGATAGCGGAGGTTATTCCGGGTGCTGAACATGAATTTGGTGTACCTTTGTCAATTTTCGAATTACTAGGATAGGTTTTGAACCCTAAATAGCACGGTAATTACCGTACTCTACAGTAAACCTCAGAATTTCGACAAGCGAACCCTAGATTTGTGTTGAGAACCCTCGACTACCCCTAGATACAAGTTTTTGAACGAAATCCGAACACTCTGAAAGCTCCCTGAAGGTGTTTTGTACCCTTACCTTTTCACGAAGCTTGAAAAACGCTCTGACCAAAAGAAGCTCCCTTGTCAGAGAGGAAATCTTCAATTCTCTCTCCGCAGAAAATCGTCACAACACTTTAAAGTCGACCCCACTCGGAATAGTCAAAACTAGAACAAGACTCACACGGATTCCTCACAAGGCATAAATCTCTCTCCTTTCAGAGTCATCTCAAAAAGTATTATGTATCTTAAGAGCAACTCAAAATGAACTTTTTTAGATCTGGCACAAATATTTGGATCATCGAAATAATTTTAACCTGAATTCGGATTCTAACAGCCTATTGGTAAGATTCGACAGAGTTACAACCCCCCCCCCTTTAAAGGCGTAGGACACCCAGAAAATTATTTTTTAGGTTTTATTTATCTTGGAGAGGGCCACACTCTGATCACGATGGTCATTATAAAATCGTCCAAGACCCCCTATGAACGGAGATATGACTCCTTGAAAATTTCTGTATTTTGAGGGCCAAAATTTGATGGACGATTCGTCTCAGGACTGTATTTCTCTTGATTCGCAGTCGCGGCACGAGAGCAAAACAGGATGAGGATACAGATCGGAAAGGGAGTGAAGAACGACGACTCGGTTGAAAATCATCCATCCATCCAGCCGCTATTGAGATCGAAAATCAGGAAGAGGGCCGGACCTGTGGTTTTGGCTGGAGGGGGTCAGGCCCGTGGTCGGCGCTTATATCTCGCTTATTTGGAGGAATTCAGATCTCGCATTTGGCACGGGTTATACAGGAGGGGTCTTCTACACAATTACACGTAAATCTCAAAATTCATATCTGAGGGTGGACTGTGGCTCGGGACGAAATCTGAGATTTCCACATAATTTTGAAGTAGACCCACCTCGAACAACACCTGCCAAGTGCGAGCTCTCAATTCCTCCGAAAAAGCGAGGTACAAGAGGAAGCCACCCCGGGGCGCCCACACCAGGAAGCCACTTTGGCACTTTCATTCATTCATTCATTCAACGACGTTATTCTGGAAATAAAGAAGCATACATACATATATACGTATGTGAATGAGATTCTTGGTTAAAGTAAAAAGAAGATGCATAACAATGACAGAAGTAAGAAGGGGACAAAATATGAACCTTCTGCAGAGAATGCTTTTTTACGAATCGAATGACCCAAGATACCTGAGACCACCGCTTCTGGGCACAACAAAGAAGGCACAAGAAGCTGGAAAAACCCGTCACATAAGATTAACAGTAATACCCTTTCGATCCGATCATTTTCTTTCGGCACGCCCCTTTTACGATCTTTCGAGCTCAACACTGGACAAGCGATGTATTCCTATCGATAACCCCGTTCTTTCCTTAATTCTCAGTCTTTCTCTTTATTCAGGTCAGCTCGCACACATTGGCTGCAAAAAAACAAAAATTACAAGCCTCAGACAACTCGTCCACCATGCTTCCGCAGCTCAATTTTTGAGGGACCATAACTCCATTTCCGGGGGGTCTGCTGCGATTCCAGAGACATCATTGGAATCAGAGTGGGACTGTTTTCAAGATAGGCAGAAAAACAGAAAGACGATTCGGAGGTTGGACTGTGCCTTTAAAGGCAGTGGTCGCGATAAAATATGCCTGCCTCCTTTTTCTCTTTAAACCCTTGTCTGGATTCGGAGTAGTAGGACCTATAAGGAAAATTTGCGAAAAAAAAACCGTTTTATGCTAAATTTTAGGCCTGATCTTTCCTGTCTTTTGATGCTGGACGAGCCCACTCCACATCATCGGAATCGATGATCTCTACCGTCAAAAACATCAGCTGGCTTGAAATTGGAATTCAATCAATGAAGAATAGCCTTCGAACTAACCAGATCAAACATTTCTGTCCTCATCTAGTCAAAACCTTGAATGAAATGCTCATTTATTATGTTCAACCGCTTTTATTAGTTAAACTTGCATTTATTTCTGGCTGTGAACGTCAATGATTCTTGACTATACCAGGTTGTTCAAAAAGTTTTGTCTTTCGATAAGAGAGGGAGTTGCTACTAGCCCTATCTTTTTTTGTTTTGTTGGTGCGCTCTTCATATGAACGTATGTGAAGTTTCATTTCAATCTGTGAATTCATTCTTTGTTTACAAGCTATTTAGTGTCGCCGTGTCACAGAAATGGAAAAAATGGAATATCGTGCAGTGATAAAATTCTTATTATTGGAAGGTGTAGCACCAAAAGAAATTCACGAACGAAAGTTAAAAGTGTATAATGATTGTTCACCTACAATTAGAACAGTAGAAAGATGGGTTGCTGAATTTAAAGGTGGTCGTACAAGCCTTGAAGACGATCCACGTGAAGGACGTCCAAAAAGCGCATCAACACCAGAAATCATAGGCAAAATACAGGACATGGTTTTGGAAGATCGTGGATTGACTGAGAGTGATTTATTAGAGGCTCTACACATCTCATTAGGCAGTGTGAGCCATATTTTGAGTGAAATTTTGGGTTTTAGAAAGCTGTGTGAACAGTGGGGTCGCTAACAATGGAACAAAAACACATTCGAATGCGACTTTCTCATCAACATTTGGAATGTTTCAAAAAGGATAAAGTGGATTTTGTGCGTTGATTCATCACTATGGATGAGAATCGGGTCCATCACCATGATCCTGAATCAAAACAAGAGACTAAAGAGTGATGTGAACCTCGTTGTTCGGCTTCGAAAAGAGTTCGTTTCTCATCAAATGAAGAGGTCATAACGGCTGTTGAAGCGTATTTTGCAAACCTTCCGGATTGTCACTTCAGGGATGGGATCCACAGATTGGAAGATCGTTGGAGCAAGTGTATTAATGTTCAGGGAGATTATACTGAATAATAAAACGTATTCTGAACCATAAATTTGTGTTTTTCTTAACGAACGACAAAACTTATTGAACAACCTGGTACACACATGAGACTGCGATCTTTTGGGCGGAGATGTGCACGTATGCACGAAATGGCAACTTAGGATCCTAACAACTCTATTTTTAGTTCGTTTCTTGCCGCGTAACCCCCGTCGTCTTTAAGCCGTTCGCGGATCTAGCTGATTTTTACGATTTTTTCCAAAACTTTTTTCGTCGCGACCACTGCCTTTAAAGATTTTTTTCAATATCCACGATCCACTTTGCATGCATTTGCGAAACGGTATGTTGTTCTAATATGTGGAATTTTCACGATAGAAGTCCTGCTCCTATCAGGAAATCTAGGAATCTAATTTTTTTAACTTTGAAAAAAAGATTAAATAAAACTTTCGAAATCAAAATTCGAAAAGATGACTAGAAATTCATCTCCAAAGAAAAAAAATCGAGAGAAACGGCCTTCAATTAGATGGAGATCGGCATATAACATGTGCTAGAATCGCCCCAAATATCCCGCCGAGGTAATTGGTGCATACAGGGTTTAGCACGCCGTTGCGCCAATTTTTGGCGGAGCTACGACAACCCTCCCCGATAACCAAATCTTTTCAAACTTCCAAATTTTTTTACGATCCCCTTGCCGAGATCAAAACAATCCGTAAGCTTCTTGGGAGTGGAAAAGTTGGAAAAAGCTCAAATTTGTGGTAAAATTCGTACATATCGTACGAGCCCCGAGTTTCCTTTTTTTTCAAAAATTTTCCAAATATTTCACGACCCCCTTTTGCGCAACCCAGCTCAACTCTGGGTGCATATCATTCAAGGGATGCAAATAGCGGGGAAGTGAAGAGTAATTACATGATGAAATGATATGAAGAGAACTAAGACAAAGGTCAAGAAATGTCATGAATCGGATAGCCATGGGGAAAAAGAATGAAAAAGAATATTCTGTTCTCCCCACCCCTGTTGTCAAGCCATCCAGTCCTGCTCTTTCCTGCCTGGATTCCATCAGTAAGGAGGATGTTCTGAACCCAGTGAATCCAAAGGGCAAGTAGAAAGCTCATTTTTAAAGGCTTTACTGCACACAACGAACAAAATTACGTTGTGCGAGAACTTCTTTCCCACATAATGTCGATGGAAGCTATATTTGCCAAACATTGACAAATTCATACGTGAAATAAGCGCATATGGCATGGTCAAGGATACCAGTAAAAACATGGTTGAGTCAAGCAAAACAAACAAATATTCATTTCCATTCATTTCACGGCACTTTGATGGAAAGCGGGACTATAAAATAAAATCCCTCTTTCCAGCATTAATTAAAACTCCCTGAACTCGCAGTTGCTAGGTTGTGATCAAAAAAATACACAGAGGTCTTGATAAATTCTGCTATATAGTTCCACTGAAAAATTCATGATTTAGTATCGTATTACATTCAAAAGCTCATCTCTTGCTTTATCTACTGCGTAGTGTCTCTAGCTACTCGAAAAACCCGAGCTGCTTACATGCTCTTAGTGCGTGAGTGACTCTATGAGATTTTCCTGGTGTTTTCAGAGGAGGACTGAAATGGCGAGGTGAGATGGTCCCCATTGCTGAGTGGAGTACTTTCGCAACCTTGTACCACGTTCAGGTTTCTGAAGACGACGATTGGGTCGGAAACTCAGACCTAATAAAAATCCACAAAACGATTATTGAGCAAATATCGAGCGATGTCGAGCTTCCGGAGAAAAAAAAAAGGAAGTTGGAATCTATTGACGCTTTTATTCGCCAAGGGAAGAAGTAGCGACTAGTGGGAAAATCGGCAGAAAAACCTCGAAGATTGGCTGCTCTGAATAATATTTTAGAAAAAAGTTTTTCGAACTCTGAAAACTGATTGAGATTATGTGCTAGGTGCTCGAAAAATCGCTACGTTGGTTCAAAAACATGAAGATACATTTTTCTGCCGGAGAACCGCTCAAGGAGGTAGGGGTAGATTTTCCTCCCGAACTAGCGATGAGCTTGACACTATGAACCTCGGAGCTTAGACTCTGAGAGAATCTTTCGCGCTAGTAACGTGATGCTCCCGTGATCCGCGATAGTACCGTGTTCGTCACCCCCTAGTCCCGCAATCCGCGTTCGTTCCGCGATAGTTGCCCAATTGACTCATCCGTTGGCATTCTCGTTATCGTACCGTGATGGTACCGCGATCGTTGAGAGGTTTACCGCGCTAGTACCGTCGTGCACTCGCGATCCGCGACGGTACCGTGATCGTTTCCCCCCGGTTCCGCGTTCTCATGATGTGCAGATTTGTAAAGCAGCGCGGAATACGGCAAGGGCAATACCTTATAGCTTCGTGCTGACCTGATAGGCAACACTTGCTCGGATGAAAAATCGAGAGGGCATGAATGCGGTACGATCAGGGGTGGAGGGTGACAGGATCTCGCGACCGTCCCGCGATAGTTCCGGGCTCGGTTCATCGCGGTTCTGCGATGTAACAACCCGACTACATCAATTTATAGACACGATTTGCCCTCAGGTTGAAATTGGTAGAATCTCGCGATCGTTCCGTAATAGGCCCAAGCTCGATTCCTCGCGGTTCCGCTATAGAGCATCGATGAACGAACGCGGTGGGCTCTCGGTTTGAGACTGGCAGATTCTCGCTATCGTTCCGCGATTGCCCCATGCTAGTATCCTCTCGGCCCCTACCAGAAACCGAGGAGATCCTATCCGTGAACGATCGCGGGGGATTCTCTCAGAGGACTCCTGCGACCTCCCGAGAATTCTTTTAAAAGCAGCGTTCACGATGATCATCCTCGTTGACTTACCACAGTGAAATGATAGGCGAGAAGGACACTAGGCTCAGAGTATCGAAAGAACGGTAGAAAACGAGCCAGGAAAGGCAAAATAACGGTTGCAAACAAGCGTTTTGAAGTCTCAGAACAGCCCCGTGCCCCACTTCCGCCCCCTCAATATGAACAAATGAAGACTCAGATTACAGGAATAATCAAGTCAAAGTGCTGATAAGTGAGCTGATCGCTTGATTGCATTTTTAGGCATCATCCTTTATAGCGGTCAATTCCTCCACGCTCAAAAATCAACGTAAACAAGGGAGGAGCTGCTTTGGCTCAAAAACACGGCTTTCGCGTCTTTTTGAAAACACGCCTTGCTATAGAGAGCACCAGACCTCCCGTAAACATTGGAGATAGTGGAAGTGACATCTATCGTAAAATGTGTTACAGTTTCCTCTAGGAATGGGTAGTGGAGGAGCACACTGTAACGTTGACGTCGAAAGAACGCATGAAACCGAGCCAGGAAGAGCCCTAAAATAGCTCGAAGTTGCCACCCTGAGCGCAAGGTAAACCCCAAAAGCGCAATGCCCGCCATCGGACGTGAACAAATGAAAACTCGAAATTGTGACATGAGCGATCGTTTCCGATCAATAGCCCCATTCTTCCCTTAATCAACTTCTCTCTTTACTGTCAGCTCGCATAGATCGGCTGCAAAGGATGGAAGTTACAAGCCTCGGACAACTCGTCCACCATGTTTCCCTAGCTAAACTTTTGAGGGACCATAACTCCGTTCCCAGAAGGTCATCTACGATTCCAGAGACATCATTTGAATCAGCATGGGACCGTTTTCAAGATAGCTAAAAAAACAGAAACGATTTTTATCGTGAACACTGCCTTCAAGAAAAACAAAACGTTTCCACCGCGGATTTCAGAGAGACTCCGTCCGCAACTGGAAGGTACTCGGCTAGCTCCAAAGGTGAGTATGAAAAAACTCCGAAGTGTCAACGGCGCTTGTCATCGCAAACATTCAGTTGGAGGTTGCGTAAACAAACGCTCAAAGATGAATGAATGTTCTTCATCGCCTGCTGACCAGTGAAGAATTTCAGCAATTTATAAGCGCTAATCACCCGTGCTGTTCAGTGACATTATTTCGAGAGACAAGAAAGAAACAGCTGCGGTCGATCCTAACTGAAATCTGTAGGCATGATCAGAATGTGGTCATGCTTAGTAAAGCTACATTTTAACTGGATAAAGCTCATGACTTACTTGACTTAATCGGTTGGCTTTCGCCTGACGCGGTCATTCCGCATCTTCACCGAGGTGTGCCGTCCTAGTAGTCAGCCGTGTCCATTTTTCACGGTCTTCAGCCACAATTTGAACACATTCCATCCAGCTGTCACTATTCCATTTCCTGCGAAACGAAACATCGCGCCTGAACTGTCTTTCGATGCCGAGTGACTTTAAATCCTCTTTAACCACATCCGTCCAGAACTTTCGCCTACGCCCAGGTGGCCGTTTCCAGACAGGATTTGGAAGCATTTTTAAAGCGTGTTGTACGAGACGATCCGGGGTTCTTCTTAGTATATGCCCGAGCAGTCGAAGTCGACTTTCCATTGCTGCTTGAGATGGCGTTAGGAGATGCTGGCACCTCCCTCGTGTCAAGCGTTGATGTACTGCGTCGATTTCCTTGTAAAGGTCTTCGTTATGGCATACACGCGGCCAGAAATATCCAAGCAAACGCCTAAAAGCTTCCTCTCCGTGCAATCTAACCTTTCCATCTGCGTTTTCGGTGCTGCCCACGTCTCCGATCCGTACATCATGATAGGGCGAATAGCGGATAGGTAGACGCGCAACTTGACTTCCTTCGCGATGGTGGTAGACCACAAACACTTGGTTAGAGAATTGAATGCAGACGTAGCTTTCGCACATCGTTGTCGAATATCCGCTGCATAACTACCATCGTTCTTCAGCAAACAGCCCAAATAACAGAAATCGTCCACCAGTTCGATACGTTGTCCGTCCACACAAACTCCAGTTGAAGGCCTCTGAGAGACCCACATCTGCTTGCATTTGTCGGGACGAAGACGAAGTCCATAGGCTGCGGCATACTTCGAAACGAGGTTCACAATCCTTTGCAGTTTTGCGTTGTTTTCAGCGAATAACACAATGTCGTCGGCGTACTCCAGGTCGACAAGGAGCGTCCTGATGGTGTTAGGATCACATCCGCAGGAAACTGTTCTGCAACTCTACGCATGATGTCATCAACGGCGAAGTTGAAAAGAAAAGGTCCTGCAACGGCTCCTTGCCTTACTCCTGTTTTCACCTCGAAAGCTGACGTAAATCCGACAGGTGTACGAACTGCTGCTGTTGTTCCTTTGTTCATGTCCTCGATTAACCGAACATACTTTTCCGGGACTCCATCTGCTCGCAGAGCATTGAGCAATCGATCACGATGAGGAGAGTCGAACGCGGCTTCAAAGTCCAAAAGCAAGCTGTAATGGCTTCGAAAACCGCTGCCACGATTCAATTACTCTTCTCACGACGAACACTTGGTCGATGGTCGATCTTCCAGGTCGAAAACCGGCTTGCTCATCTCTGGTCGTTCCTTCACGATGTTTGATAAGTCGCTCGAGAATGATACGTTCTAAAACCTTGTACATGACACGAAGTAGAGAGATTCCTCTGTAGTTCTTAGGATCCGTGACGGATAGCTTCTTGTGAAGAGGTACGATGATCGCATGTCTCCACGAATCGGGTATCCTTTCGCTCATCCATATGGCACGGATGGTGTTGGTCATTTCACGAATCCCAGACGGAGGAAGAGCTTTCAGCATTTCAGCAGTGATGTTGTCATCTCCACCTGCCTTTCCATTCTTCATTTTCCGGACACAATCCAAAACTTCAGACTCAGTCGGCGGTTCCTCACTGACATCGTAATGTGCTCTCTGAACATGCGGGAGCTCAGGTACTGATGGCGCTGGACGATTCAGTAGTGAACTGAAGTAATCCTTCCATATTGGCAGCGTCGCATCACCAACTGCAACTCCATTGGTAGTGTTCAAGACAGGAGAACATCTCTTCATCTTCCCGCTATACTGTCGCAGCAACGTGTAGGCTTTCCTCGGATTCTTCTCCTCCCAAGCCTTCTCGAACTCCTTAGCTCTACACGTCCACTCTCGTTCGCGGTCACTTTGAAGCTGCCGACGCAACTTCCTCCTCAGACGCTTCTCCTCCACGAAGTTTCCTGCAGTTCGGAGAGCACATACTCTGTTGTAGGTAGATGTCGTTTCTTCTGAGACGTAGGCGAACTTCTTCTTAGGCTGTACAACCGGGAGTGCCTCTTTCGAAGCGTCCTGGATGCATTTGACAAAAGAATCCGCGTCGCAAAGTTTCTTCTTAGTCCGTACTCCGATGTGAATAGAAACGCGTTGTCGGAAATTCCTTCTGCACTCTTCATCTCTGAGACTTGTCATGTCAATCCTCTGAGAGGCTGAGCCCTCGCTTCCTCTTATGAATCCTCGCAGTGAAGTTCAACAGAACAAGACGGTGATCCGAATCGAATGCGACATCCCACACAGCTCTAGATCTTCGAATGTCCGATACTGGAATATTCCTCGTCAGGACATAGTCAAGCTGTAGTTTCAAAGTTGTCATCTTCCGCTTCCGCTGCTCTTCTGGAGAGAGCCGGGTTGGTCCCTGCCACGTAAGCTGATGGCGGCGATGATTCCTCTTGAATGTCGATGCAATAATCAGACCACTGCGTTCACAAAGTCGACAAGGCGGTAGCCATTGTCCGATGTTTGCTCCACTGGGTAGAACCATTTACCGAGTACTTCGGATTCCTGATCAAGTCCCATCTTCGCATTTGCGTCAATCCCCACGACAACAGCATGTTGACAAGGTATCCTGGCCAGCAACGTGTTGAGTTCCTCATAAAACGCATCCTTCGAATTGTCTTCGGCGGTTTCAGTGGGCGCATGAGCACTCACTATCCACAGATTGAATCCTCTGTGATCCCGCAGTCGTACGAATGCATTCCGACACGACGTTGAGCCGAACTCCTTGACCATACCATTGAAATCCTTCCTTACAGCTATTGCACAGCCTCCCACTCTCCTATCGTCAGCGTTACCGCAGTAGATGGTGTACTCTCCGACGCTGATGACGGGTCTATCCTGAGGCGGGTTTCCTGCAAAGCAGCAAACGGTGCATGGAAATAGCTCAGAAGTCTGGATAGCGCAGTTTTTGGATATCACTCGACAGCGATCGACAGTTCAGGGTGGCGAAATTGTGGCTTGTGGCCAAAGACTCCATGACTCCCTAGGTACGGATCCTAAGGTGTTATGGACCGGAGGCCTTAGTGTGCCGGACGGCGACACCTTTATGCAATGTGCGGGATACTTTCGCGATATAGTTGTGCACGCTATATCTCTCGAACGTTCCCTGTGTACACTCAAACGTCTGCTGGGTTCAGTAGAAGCAGGGGCACCAACGAGCAGGTACCAACAGACTTGTATACACACCCCCATAAAGCTCATAAGGTTAAGAAATGTGAAAAAGTTGAGATTGATCAAGAAACACTGACAATCATAGAGATGCATATTACTGCAGAAGTAAAAGGTTGCACAGCACAACATAGAAATATTTCTTCGGGCATTAAGGTAAGGTGACCTTACCGGAACAATGTTTCAGCCAAGAAAATAAAGAAACATATTCCTACAGAAAATTTACAGGGAATAACTTCAAAAGTTTAGGCGGTAGAAAAATATGAAGGCTTGATAAAATGATATGAAGGAACGATATGCTCATGAATGGAAAACCCTCCTGAAATTAAAGTTGAGGCATTAACTCCTATTGAATACATTAGATGGTTTTCGAGCTCATGCGTTCTTGAAAATGGCTCTTATCTGAGAAGACCATAGATCACAAATTCGAGTTCGAAAATATGTACTATATGTCATCATGAAAACATATGAGCAGCTGTCTCCTAGTATGGGAAAAGAAGCTCTTCAAACAGCTGCAGAGAACTTCTTTTTAAAGGCAGTGTTAACGACAAGAATCGTTTTTCTGCTTTTTAGCCTATCTTGAAGACGGTCTCATGCTGATTCCAACGATGTTTTTGGAATCGTACAAGACCTTCTAGGAACGGAGTTATGGTTCCTCAAAAATTGAGCTAGGGAAGCATGGTGGACGAGTTGTCCGAGGGCTGTAACTTCCGTCTTTTGCAACCGATGTATGCGAGCTGACCTGAATAAAGAGAGAAGTTGGGAATAAAGGGAAGAACGGGGCTATTCATCGGAAACTATCGCTCATCTCACAATCTCGAGCATTCATTTGTTCATGTCGGTAGGCGTGGAAAGTGCATCTGGGGTGTGACGACCTGACGGGTGTCCAACTTTGGGGCCGTAGGGGACCGTTCCGAGCTCATTTTTCTTAGTTTTTTCAACGTTAGGGTTGAGGTAGGCCCCGCAGCTGCCGATCTCCACCAAAAAAAACAGACATGGTTTTTATCGTGGACACTGCCTTTAAAGTGCCTCCTGACACTTTCAAAAGCTTGGCTTCAATTGTAAGCGAGCGTTACTAGTTGACCATGTTTTAGCATTACTACATGCACCTTGACAACCGGGAATCTTCTACAGAATGGGAAAATCGACAACGATCTGATTTTTCAGAATTTTTTAGGGATTTGTTTCCGTTCTTGCCTTTTTAAATATTCCAATGAACGTACTTCGATTATTGTGTTTCTCAAAATCTCGTAGGAAGTCATAGTTCGGACATGCGATTCGAGAAGTTTCCGATTGAATGTTTAATTTGAACACCCCTTTCTAACGAGTCTCCATTACCGAATTAGTGTTTCGAGAGCCTGTTCTTTACTTGATTCGAGTGAATATTTGAATCTCAATTGATTTTTCAAGTGATGCTCTAGTATGCATGATTGAGCAAGTTTTAAAATCTATATACAGCCCACGGCAATGGAAGAAGGCGGTGGTGCGGTTGCGGTCAACACAATAAGTGCACGGTCGATTCTGGCTCTTTCCGGAATTTCGTCATTGATCAGCCGAACAGCTGATGTTCAAGGTGAGGTCTCGTTTTTCTTTCTTTTTTCATGTTTATTTCCGTGTTACCCTTGTTTTTTATCGGATTTTGCGAACGGGGCACTCCTTTGTGCGAAGAAGGGTTTCCAGCTGCAGTCAGCTGTCGCCACCTCTCCCAGTGAGAATCTCACTCAAAACGACCATCGCTTGGACGGTTTTTTTCCAGTTTCCGAAGAAATTTAAAAAAAAATGCTGCTGCAAATCCCCCTTGGGCACAATGAAGAGCCCTACCCGCGACACACAACGAGAACTAGCAAATATAGACCAGCAAGAATGAAACAATAACGGAAACTCACCCTTAACCGTTCGGTCGATCAGTGACGAGTTTTGACAAAGCGCCAAAATCGACCGTGGTCTTGGTGTGTCGGTCGCAACCGCACCACCGTCTTTTTCCGTTGCTGTGGACTGCTTATCGTCTACGGAGACTAGCCACATACTCGAGAAAATCATCAGGTCGACTTCCCGAATGGAATGAACATTTCAATTTTTAAAGACAAGAACGGATACTCGAATATTCAACAATTTCAAAAAATTCGTAGCTTATTCCACTATTTTATTCCCGTTACAATCTCGAATGCAGCACTTTAGCCGCAAAAGGATCGAAATGTTCGATGTCAGAGAAACAAAACTTTGAAGAATATTAAGTTAATTGGAGTAACCCTTTTTTACCCCTTAAACCATACGAATTTTAAAGAAACTGGGTTAACATTTGCTCATCAAGTAGTAATTACAAAAAGTCCCTAAGGCGAAACAGAATCAGAAATGTACTATGAAAATCGGGATTATATCGGATTTTGGTGTAATTGGATAACTGTTTCTAGCAAAAATGGTGGAACCATAACTAATTTTGTTTTGCGAAAACAGCGTTTCCCGGCGTCTTTAGGGGCACAAAGCACCTCATCACCATAACTCTATTCAAAAGGGCACGATTGAATTTCGAGTTTCAAAATCCTTTTAACGAGACTATATATTGAAACTGTGGGGCTCTACTGCAAATAAAACGAACATTCTTGTTGGGCACCTCCTTATTCTTAAGTCTGTAGACGTTATAAAGACTTCCCAAGTTGAACAAACGTTTCACTCTCCTCTCCAGATTCTCGTCGTATCGTCATATAATGAATGCTTTTAGTAACTAAATACCTTCACGAATGTTCACAAGCTTGGCTGGACCTGCAGTCCCACAAACAGCCTATCCTCGCCGGGTGGGCGACCGCAACGCGCTATCGAAGGAGAACAAGTGAATGTTTCTAGTCCCGCCGACGACTCTTTAGTTTTGTTTTGATACTGTATAACCTAACAGACTGAATTATGAACGAAGAATTCCAAACATCAAAGAAAAAGTCGTAGGCGAGACTAAAGGAACTCACTTGTGATCTACTTCAACAGCGAAGCGAGGTCACCCGTCCGGCTTGCTCTTTGGAAGATAGGCTGTGTATCTCATATGGAAGTATAATCTTTCAATCAAATGATAACTCCGTTGCCGGAAACACTGTATAGAAATGAAGAATAAACATGAGGAGAATTGATAAGTTACTGCGATTTTCATTAGAAAAAACGTGAACGAGAAAGCGCATTTGTGTAGACTGGGGAATTTTTAAGAAAAAAAAACGAACAATAAAAAAATAAATATTCAATCTCAGCAAGCGTAGAAATGCAATGAGAAGAAAGAATATAAACGGAAAAAAAGCTCACCGGCGCCGAAATGATTCGGATCAACTGTGGGAATCAATTGAGCAGGTTGTGCCAATCCGTAGCGCAAAAATATAAATGATGAAAATAGAGAAAGCCACATTATTATACAAAGATCATTCGGGCAGTGTCGAAGCTATGAGATCTGAAACATCTGTACAGAATTCTGTCGGAGAACGAGAGACCCGCGACGCGTTGAATACATACACATATGATGAACGGATAAATCACCGATTCTCGTAAAAGCATGAAAAAGACGCCGTGATAGACTATCGTCGTGGAAAGTTGATGTGTGATGGAAACTAACTGATGTAACGCTGTGCTGTGACGAGAAAGTCAAAAAAACACCTGTCAGATATGAGTGGTAGGAACGGTCGATACCCGATCAAAGCAGAGCAGAATGGGTGGTCAAGTTCTCAGTAAATTAATTGGCAGTGTGTCCGAACCCACTTGGGTGGTATTCATATAAACATGCTCAGATAAACAACATGTGGTGATGAGCCGGAGTGGATGAAACCTGGGGCGGAATTCATCAACGCGTTTCGTTGAGTACGGGTAAAGGCGTCGGCACGTTTGATGACCACCCTGCGAGAGCCATTGGTATCCTACCAAAGCGGCGTCTCAGTTGCCCCAGCCAATTAGCTGAGTAGCCCGAGGGTATGTTCGGTCATCGAACTTCGGCTTTTGCAGGGTAACCATCAAACGTGCCAATGCCTTCACACTAACCCAACGGAACGCGTTGATGAATTCCGCCCCTGGATTGCATTGAAGCAGTATTCGGAACTGAGGCGAAGGAAGCAGCTCACCAATGAGCGCATTGTCAACGAGCATGCTGCGTTGACAGAAGAAATCGTTTTATATTGTTAAACTGTGCGAGCATGAGAAGTCGAGCAACAACATTACGATTACGCTCAGCTATGCCGTCAGAAGTTTTGAGCAGAATTCTCCCCCGCAAAGTTGCGTGATAGCTTGAAGACCAGGGACAAAACTGAACTTACCATCTCTCATTAGGATTTCGTGTATCCAATGATGTTGTTACCATAACGCCAGCGAACTTCGTCAAAAACACGTTTTGAGGTTACCTTTCTGTAGAAATCACGGCTTGGGATTACTCTTTTTTTCCTCCTAATTAGATCCCAACAAGCATCACATTGGTGCATAGCCCTCTTTACATGAATCTTCAATGACTTCTTACGTCTGAAAAAATTAAATTTGAAAGGAGTTACATACTTAAAAAGGGCGCTAAAAACGCGAGAAAGCGCCGCAGTATGCATTCTGGCCAAAACCTACAAGCGGTATTGTACAGTGAGGTGAAGAACAACTCTACTTCGTATCCAACTGTAGAGACTAAGTATAAAAATCCACATTTTTTTTCACAACGACGTTTTATGTTTAACTGCAAAGAATATGAGAAACTGAAGCCGAAGCAATCATTATCTTCCAACTTCCGTCCCCCATTTCCCTACAAGAATTTCAAGAAAGTTTCCATAGGTTTTATATGCACCCAGGCAGACTGGGGCGTCGACAACAGGTTGATAAGTTGTCATCTCATAAACCGCTCCCTGTTAACAAGTCAAATCGCGCGTATTGTCAGCCCGTTGCCCAGCGAAGTCCGCCTGTTGACATCTCAATGTGCCGCGTTTAGCGGCCTTTTAGCAACACTTCACACCCTGCAGGACTGTTTCATCTAGCTTAAGAACAACTTTACTCCGACACGCGTCGCGGTCGGCACACCAACACGCGTCGCGATCGGCACGCCGACGCGCGTCTCGGTGGGCACTTCGACACGCGTCGCGGTAGGCACACCGACATGCGTCGCGGCTGGGTTACCCAGCCTCCACTGGGTTCACCACCAGACTGGAGGGACCCCCAGATGCTGGGCGAGGCCAATGTACCACAAACTTGGGTATCTGAAGCAGCTGCACCCTTGTCATTCGAAGCACGCCTGAAAAATTCGTCGTATACTTCCATTTTATCTAGAGCGCGAAAACGCTAGCTGTGCAACAGCTCGGCATCGACCAGATCATAACCTGCGGCCGGGGCCTCGCCGAATATCGGCGCGTTGGCCAGCGGTGACTCATGGTGGGCGGGTCAACCTCTTGTCGACGCCCCAGTTTGCCTGAGTAGCTACTCAGACGTTCGCTGTTGTCTACAGGACGTCGATCCGCCCAGAACGAATCACCGCTGGCGAACAGGCAGCTCTACGCGGGGTCGTCCCAGTGTGCTGTTGAGCAGGGGGCGACGGGCTGTTAAACAGCCCATCGACCGGCAATCCCACCGAGTGCCTTAAATCGACGCAGACCGAGTTGTTGTCCACAGGACGTCAATTCGGGATGTCTACGGCTGCGCAGGTCGATGGGCTGTTCTACAGAACATTCGCGGGAGGGGCGGTGGCAGCGTCCATTAATCGATGTATCACGAAGATCGTGCCGTCCAAGTTCTCATTTTCGGTTATATGAGATTTGCAATTCGTTTTATTTTTTGATGATGCTGTAAACTTCTATGGTAACTCTTCTCGTTTTTCAATCATAAGAGATCTGTGATTCGTTTTTTAATGACGTCTTCCCGTGGAAGGGGTGTTGGTGGCATGCCGAGAAATGCACCTCGCAAAGTTCCCCGTGATGGACCCGAAGGTTTCCGTGGTTTACGGAGCTTTCAGCAACTGCCTTCGTAGGCAGATTTTGATTTTTTTCCATCCCTTCATGTGTGTCATTTGCGCCATTTTTAGTTGTTTGTCAGGAATCTCTGATCATTCGGGGGTGTTTATTTACCCTGATTCCCATCCATGTTGTCAATTCTCGAGGAAAGGCAAATGTAGCAAGGTGAAAAAATTGTAGATTTAAAAAAATAAGCGTAGTTAGCCGATATCACCTTTTCTGGTTAACAAGAGAAGCCGTTTTAGCGTAATACGGGATCAGCGAAATGGAGTACCTTGCGAGCTCAAAAATGTGCGTGCCGAATGCGTGTCGAATATGTATCCAACTCGAGTGACCACTCCTATTGAAAGAGTGTATTGCAGGGACACGTGCTCCAAAAAACAGCGCGTGCTGCTAAATTTTACCGTAGGAGCACGTGTTGCAAAATTTAATCGCAGGAGCACGTGCTGCAAGCTAGTCCAGCGTTATCGTAGCTGCACATCGACACGCGACGCGCCCGGCACATCGACATGCGACTCGGCCAGCTCGCCGAGCACCATCTGGGGCCGCGATTGGTTGGACGAGGTCTCCAGCGGCTGGGCAAGCAAAGCACCGCAAACTAGTGTAATTGAACCAGCGAGGCTGCCGGCTTCTGTGTCCCGCCTCAAGAGTTTTTCGCATTCTTTCCATTTTTGGGAATTCCTTTTTTCATCGAGTTGAATGTGTATCATGCACGCATTGAAAGTTTTATTTGTTGGGGCACGTGCTGTAATCTGAAACACTATAAGAGCACGTGCTCCCTAGCAGCACGTTCCCTGAGTGTGCTCGTAACCGCCTTGTCTTCGAGTTGAATGCATACTCGGCGCGCATTGAATGCGGCGATAATCTGGGATGTTCTTGCTACTAATAGCTAAAACTGTGAGTGACTCCAGCATAATCGTAGCCTGCCTTGACTAACTCTAAAAGAAGTCATGAGCGTTTTCGAAGCTTTACGGCTAGTTAAGGGTACCCACCATGGAATTTTTGAGGTGTTTTTTTTAATTTTTCTCCGGATACTGCGATAAGCATGTACTGCTGAACACGGATCTGGGGTTCGCTTGTCGGAATTTATAGGTTTACTGTAGGTTACGGTAGGTAACATGTTAATAAGGAGGCAGAACTTAATAGTTTGAAAACAGACAAATGGACATCGAATTCGTATTCAGCACCCCAAAAAACCCCCACATAGAAACTTTGAGACAAGTCTGTGACATTGATCGAACTACCGTATACTATAGCTGTACAATTTCGGAAAAAAATTTGAACGAATGCAATTTGAAAAAAATTCGTTCGACGAAATTTCGAAAGAACGGAATTTGAAAAAATTACGTTCAACGAATTTTCGAACGAACGAAAAAAATGTCGAAATTTTTTTCAAAAATTTGGTCCGTGTACAACTACACCGTATACCCAACGTAATCTATCGTAAGCTGTCAAAAATCCATAAGCTGACATCAGATTCGTGTTGAGCACTTTAAATAAACCACAAAAGAACGACCTCAGCCACATCTTTTGTCATATTCCAGAAATCGTCGAAAGTCGATTTTGCCGTCAAATTTTTCTGCCGGTGGGAAGTCGAACTTAGGAAAAACCACAGGTAAACCTCGGATTCGTGATCAGCACCACAAATCACCCCCAGGTTGAATTTCAAGTGAAATCTGGAGAAAATTTTTTTTCAACGCTTTCTGTACCCCGTAATTGATATAATTGATCGCTGAACCGAAAATCCATACAAGTCAAGAACGCCATCAGTCTGCACATAGCTCGGAGAATGCGCTTTCACCCAAACTTTGCCTTGGGGGGCTGTTTCGAGCCCTGAACACGATTATGAGGTCTGTTTCCGGATTTTCATAAAATTAGTGCGCTTTTTCGAGGGTACAATAGGTACAAAAATCGGAAAAAAACTGCTATAACGTTTTCCAGGGTGACTCTAGGCAGCTGCACAGGGCATATTTGGACTCTACTTCCGAAACTGGCTCTAGAAAAGTACATTTCATTTGGAATGGTTTGTATAACTTTTAGTAGTTCATTTGGAAGCAGTAGAGTGTTGTCCGCGTAAGGACATCATTATTAAAATAATGTAACGTCGGTATAGATCCTAATGAGACCTTGCGTTTACTCTCGAAGGTTGGCGCAAACTCGGTGTCATATGTTATTACGTAGGTGCACCAAGTTTGCGCCAACCTCCAAAGAGGAACGAAAAGTCTCATTAGGATCCACGCCAATGTTAGTTTTTCTCTGGAAAATTTGATTGAGAGGGTTCAATTTCTCTGTTGCGCTTAGATTAGAACTGAAATAAGGAAAATCGGGCCTCATCATGAAGTTTCGAAAGAAGGCATACCGCCGTTTGAAGGCAGCATACACGCTCACAAACGTGGTCGAGATAACAGCATAAATAGGACCGCACGGCCCCTACCATGTCGTCAAATACGTTTGAAGCGCCAAAAACCACCCATGATGGCAATATCCTCTGGTTCCGAGCCGGATTTACTCTGTTCTCTCGCGCGCTTGTGCGGAGCGAAGGTAGAGACAGCGAGAAAATGTGGGAAGAAGGAGACGCAGCGTACGCACGCAGACGCACGCGACAAACGGAAATAAATCACACTCGGAAACAGGATATACTTGGCAATTTTTGAGCAATCTTGCCTTCCACGCCAAGGTTTTCCCACCCATTCGAGTACGAGAATGAGAAAAGAAACTTGAGAAAACATGTGATAAGTTAGAGTGATAGCATTACCAAATGGGAATGCACGAGAGAAACAACATTTCAAAAAGTCAGCCGAAGTAGAGCGGCATTCTCAAAAATGGACGAGAGTTACTATGCTTATCTGGGCCGAATTCCGGTCCGCAATTGCGTCTCGACACGCTTTGCGGCCGCACGCGCTTGAGTCGGTCGAGTTTCCAGCACCTAAGCCGACTCGATACGACTTTTTTATACAGTTTTCTCCAATTGTGTTTACTTTTCAGTTTCTAAAACCCACCTAGAGTCAACAGATCGGCGGCTGCGGCCCTGGAAACTCTTCTAACTCGAATGCGCGCGGCCGCAAAGCGTGTCGAGACGCAATTGCGGACCGGCATTTGGCCCAGAGAAGCACAGTAATTGGTATGCAGACATGTTACATTCAAGCAAATCAAGCTATTTCTCTCGTGCGCTCCCATGAGATAGTGCTATCACTCTATCTTATCACATGTTTTCTCAAATTTTATTTCTAATTCTCGTACTCGAACGGGTGGGAAATACAGACGTGGAAGGCAAGATTGCTCAAACATGGTCACATATTGTCATCCTTGATGGTTTTTGACGCTTCAAACGTCGTAGACGACATTGTAGGAGCCGGGCGGTCCTAATTATGCTGTTATCTCCACCATGTTTGTGAGTGTGCATGCTGCCCTTAGGGGGTGACGTCATAAAGCGGTTGATGCTTCAGTGGGATGGTAATATCAGGTCTACAGGATGTTGATAGGATGTGAACGCGGAATCGGGGATGGAGACCCTCCTCCGATGGGATGTCTACAGCAAAAGCGTTCCCGCGGATAGGTTGTCTACGGCTCCAAGGAGGGGGGCGACGGGCAGTTCTCGAGGGGCGATCCATGCCCCTTCTGGATGTCTACAGGGAGCATTGCGTGAGGTGACATCTCATTCGTGTCCTGTGGACAACAGCGAACGTCTGAGTAGACATACGCATGCCTTCAAGGACATGACAACTCCTGTTTTAAAACGTCTCAACAGATGAATTTGAAATGCATTTCAAGGCAGAGTCCGCGCAGAAAACTGCATATGGTTTTTTCTCAATCCAACGTTTGAACCAAGTGGAGACAGCTGGCAAAGCTTAAGACATTATTGTTACGTATTCATAATACAATAGCCCCGCGAAAACTGTTCTGTAGTCCGAAAAAAAGGCGCTTTCCCAGTCGATGATTTAGCACGAGGAACAGGAGCGCCACGACGATTTTCGGCAATTCAAAACAGATAATTCTTTATTTCGAGAGATCCTCGCATTCAAACGTGTGTGTTGAAGGCTTCTTATTTTTTGAGATGCCGACAATAGGAAGGCAAGGGAATTTTGTACTGGTTTTTCTTCAGCAATTGAGTGTTTTGTATGGTCTATTTACTAAACACCACAACCTCGTGAGCTCACCTTCGCAAAATAGCAAAAAACATGGATACGGTTTTTTGCCCGTACGCTCCCTTTAAATTGTGATATAAGACCTCTGGTACTTGCAACATTCAGAAAGTCTTGATTTTCAGCCACTCAAACAACAACAAAAATCTAAATTTCTATTAATCAACTAGATCGATTGCTCATTCGACATCTTCAAAAAAGATGGTTGCAAAATAAGAATTGCTTGTACTCCTCAAAGAGAAAATACTGTATATTACCTATTACGTCCGCTAGAAATAAGATATTCTTCAGTCGGATGGAGTCATTGAGTCATTCGACTGAAATAGACGAAATAGTCACTCGAATATCATATCGTTGAGAAAAAAGGAAGTTCTCGCACTTTTCATTAGTCAGAAAACCTGGATTTTGAGAGATTCGAAAAATTTAATCCACGTAAAATACAAAAATCGAGTGGTTGGAAATGGTCTATTTTCTCAGCTTTCCGAGGTACAAAAATCGATGTAAGAAAAGCTTAAATGTTCACCTGAATATAACATGTTAGGTCACCGATAAAATCCTCCATTTCAAAAGTCAGCAGGAGTAGAGCGGTATTCTTAAAAGTGGACGAGAGTTAATCGGCATTTAGACATGTTAACTTCGGGTAATTAAAGCTACAATACCCGCGCTAAGTTTTGTAAAAACGGGGAGCATCTGGCAAACTTGGCAAAAAAGCGTCCGATGCATGTAACTTTTTTTAATGAAAACTTTTTTGAATTCTGGGAACGCTATCATCTTTACAGATCAAATTGCTACCTAACTGTATGGCTCGTATACCAAAGTTCCCTAAAATCGCTTTGTTTTTGAAGGAAATGGTTTTTGCAATCGTTTTCCAAAAACGTCGCGCGCGGGGAAACTTTGAGTAGTATTTGTACAAGTAATAGAGGAGCAATCTGTACGTTTTCTTCATAAATTAGGTGCAGGTGAGAGAATCTCAAGGTTTTTGTTGGTTGAATTTTCGAAATCCTTCAATAAACATGCTTGAGAACTACCTGAAAAGTCGGAGTTTTGTTACGAGAACCCTGGACTCCTAAATAGAGGATTCCGAAAATTCAACCAACATTAAACTTGAGATTCTCTCCCTTGCATTTAATCTATGAAGAAAACATACAGATTGCTCCTCTATTACCTGTACAATTACTGCTCAAAGTTTCGCCGCGCGCGAAGTTTTTCACAAACGATCGCGAAAATTATTTCTGTCGAAAACAATGCGATTTCCGGGATGTTCGGCCCACATGTCGCATTATAAGGTAGCAATTTGATCAGTGAATATGATAGTGTTTTCAGAAATCAAAAAAGTCTTCATTCAAAAAGGTTACATGCATCGGACGCTTTTTTGCCAAGTTTGCCAGATGCTCCCCGTTTTTACAAAACTTAGCGCGGGTACTGTATTTCTCTCGTGCACTCCCATTTGGTAGTGCTATCATTCTCAATTTTCACTTGTTCTTACAAGTACCAATTCTCATTCTGTTACTCGAAGGGGTGGGAAAATACAGGCTTGCGAGACAGGAATGCTCAAATACTGTCATCCGGGACAGTTTCCAGCGCTTCAAACGTCGTTGACGACATAGAAGTGGCCGTGCGGACCTATCCAGACTGTTATCTCGACTATGTTTGCGAGCGTGTATGCTGTCTTTAATTGGGAAATATCTACTATCCGAGATAGGGGACGAAAAGGATATTACTGCAGTAACGAAAACGCGATTGAAAAGATGAGTCGAAACGGAGGCAGTAACTCGAGGGTGGGCGAAAAGCGATGATGGCGAGAAGAATAATCGAATGAGAAGAACAAATTGCCATCAGAAGTGGGTCGAAGGGTACATACTAGAGGCATTTCGATGATGACGATGATAACTCGATCAATCAATATTGATTTTGGCATGCTCAGGAACAGCGGAAAAGTCAATAATACCCACCACACATCGAGCTAGAGAAGGAGGTGAGTAGTGTCTGTACTCACTCAATAGGTGAGGACTATATTCGAGGCAGAGAAGGAGGGCAAACATCACAATGACCCACATTAGCTGTGGCAAACGAGATTGCGCGGTGAGCTGAGGGAGGCGGTTACGCGTGCCTGCAGAATAAAAACAAGACGATACCAATGAGGAGACGGGATGAGGAGTGAGCATCGGGTAACCAACTGGTAACGGCTGCAGCTGCTGCTGAGCTGATGCTCCTAGTCCAGCTGCCGCGGTTTTAGCTGGTGATCGGCGCATTCATTCATTCATCTCATCGGATGTGATGATGATGATGGAACTGCTTAAAGAAGGCGTCGATGGAGTTTAGAAGAAAAAGCACAGGCACACACTGCAGCTGTAGGCGTTCTTGCCGAGCTACGGAGAATTTAGTGAGCTACGTGCCGCTAGAAAAACTCGGCACATCTGTGAATTGAAAGACTGGAGAGGAGCTAAAGATGAGGCCACGCCGTATAAACACAGGAAATGTGGAATGAATGAATCATTGGGCACAGCGAGATGCTTCAACTCAGAAATGAAGCTCGCAGGAAACTCAAACTTCTGCCCACCTCCACCGAGATCATTCCAATGAGTACACAAATTCCTGAATCCGATTTTCGCGACTGATATTCCGAATATGATTGTTATCGATCTAGTCGAAATTCAGGAGCTGCAAAAAAAATCGAGTCTCGCACATGGGAAAATCGAACCAAACTAAATTGCCAAAACTTTTGAAATCAGGATGTTTCTGAGGAAATCTTACCCCGAAAACATTCCGAATTTAGCGATGAATAAAATTTGGCTACAGAAATCATCACATTTAATATATTTGCTTCGAAGGATCGAAATTTAGACCACCGAGTATTGACTACAGTATCCGTGATCAAACTTTCGATTATGTTCACACCTAACTTAGCCAAAGCTCGAATACTCACGAAAAGTTGACTTTTCAATACATATATGTTTATTCGCAAATCAAAAATACCAAATATCGAACATACATAATTGGCAATCGAGTTCCGGAAAATTCAGAAAATCGATTGAGTGACGAATCAAAACGATGGAGAAAAAAAGCTCTTCAAAAAGTACGAGCGCCATGCGTATGCCGTTTCAATCCGATATTTCAACCAAGTCGAGGCAGTTGACGAGGCTTGAGGTTTCAGCGTCGCAAATCCATAATATATAGTTTCGTGAAAATGGTTCGAAGGTCTGAAAAGGCGATCCCTCGGGCAATCATCTAGCACAAGCGCTAAGACAGGCGCACACGTTCCAATGATGAATAGTTTGTAACACAAGAGAAATTCACAGTCAAGCAAGCGTATCAGGAGCTTCTCATTTCAAAAGAACTTTCGGCAAGGGAAAAACAAAAGGAATTGACTTAAATGCATCGTTCGCGTTGAAGATCAATTTCCATTTTTTGGGCTCAATTTCATGAATGAGCCCGGTAGACCACACCGGTGAGTTTTGGAGCTTCAAAAACCTAGGGGTATGAGGTTGGAAGAGGCTGACGATGAGGATCCGCCACCAGTTCTCACCAGTCATCTAGCACTTTTTCATAGAATGTAGATCCGACCGGCAAACAACATGAAAAACAGTTACGGCACAAACTCCACATGTAGAAAAACTTCGAAAATAACAGTGACGAGGCCCCCAAATGCAGAAAAAAACTCAAAAACGATGTTGGCGCGAAATTCGAATTCGTATTTACAATGTGTTCCGAATGAATTTTCTTCACAAATTAAAGTTTTTCATGGGCGCCTTCGACATTTTCGTTCACTAGAGAGGCCAAGCTACACAAAAACATGAAAAAATAATATACGGTTTCCTGCGCGTACGATGCCTTCAAATACCCAACAAGTTTAGGGCGCAAAACTAGTCCCGATGTTTCAAATTTGAACAACTTCGAACACACAGAGATAGCGATATATCAAGGAAGACGAATGCCTCGGAATTTTCGAAAGAGATTTCTTCCCAAAATTGAGTTCTTCGGAGTCTCCTCGCTACGGTAAAGCCATGTTTTGACTGCGTCGCTGCTGTTTTTCATCGCAGCGATTTTGCACCCGCTGCTGCAGCGATCTGGCAGCGGCAGCAATTTTGTTCATAGTGCACAGCCTCACGGATGATCAAAGAAATTCAATCAATCGGCGAAAGTAATGGCTGGTAGTCAGCAATGGCACGTTTCGACTCGTAAACGCTGATCTTCTCATGTGAAAGTGTCAACGTTCACTAGACGAAACGTGGCAATCGCTCCATCGCTGCCATGATGGAGGCGATGGAGCGATGATCAGCGACTATCGAAAATCGCTCCTCCAGCAGCGAAGCAGTAAAAAATAGGATATCGTGGCCGCGACCCAGCGATGTAGGGCGTTTGCCATGAAGCGATCACAATTGGAGCGCCTTTCCATTACGCGCGATGAAAAAGGAACACTTGTCCCTCGCACGGCCGCAGCGACCACCTGCAGTCAAAACATGGCTTAAGGCATGGCGCCGTTATTGGTCCGTGAGGAGTGCGGTCCTGCTCCTTCCAGGTTGGGAATTCGGCCCACCGCTTGGGTCGTATGTGCGACATTCTGAATACTTTTCGCTTTACCCGAAAGACAACACCTGCCGTGAACATCTTGCATCCTGCGCTGGTGCATTTTTTCGATAACTAAAACCAATTCAATCAAACAGTCAGCAGTTATAATTTCCGAACATCCAACCTCGAATCACAGAGGGGCGTTTAAAAATTTGTGGGGCAATTTTTTTCACAATAAAAATTGAGTTCTTTTAGCAAGATTTCCTCAAATTCGCATACCGTTCCTCCTCTTTCAAAGGAAGCTGTGAAATTTGGGCAACAGTGATTCTGAGAGAGGATGTTCCGTGGAGCGGTCTCTAACAAAATTAGAAGAGCTGGAGACTTTTGATTTCGTTTTATGGTAGTCGGAAGTTGGCTCATGGGTCTAAAACAAATATCTTCTTACTTCTGCGGCCTCTAGTCGGGCTCCTTTGGGAATACAGAGTTGAAGAATGGTCGCTAAATCAGTACCCAGCTTTATTTTGACGCTGCAGACAGGAAACGAATTAAATACACTAAGTAGGGGGCGACCAGACCTGTCGCCAGAACTACGCATGTAGCCATGTTTTTCTGATCGACCACCTTCCGGGTACTTGTAAAGACCCTATTTTAGCTGCTCGAGTAATGATGAAATTTGAAAAAATTTTCTATTAAAAAATTAAATTTTTTTTGTCTGAACTTCTCTCAAAGGGGATATTTGAGGCGCTGAACACGATTATGAGTCGCGTTTTCGATAATTCGAACGATAAAGACGATCAAGAGTTCACGGCAGATAAGTTTTACCTACAGAGTTCGCAATTTCTACGCCCATTTCTTTTACTACTACTCGGGCCGCTAGGATAGGGTTTTTATGACTACCCGGGGGGTAGTCGATCAGAAAAACCAGGTCTCATGGATAGATCTGGCGAACAGGTCTGGTCATTCTCTTGTAAGGTTGAATTTGTCACACTTTCGGGCTCGAGGAAATTCTCTCGCTGGAGAAAATTATAGACAGCCAACTGTCACTTAAAGGCAGTGTCCACGATAAAAACCATGTCTGATTTTTTGGTGGAGATCGGCAGCTGCGGGGCCTAACGCAACCCTAACGTTGAAAAAACTAAGAAAAATGAGCTCGGAACGGTCCCCTACGGCCCCAAAGTTGGACACCCGTCAGGTCGTCACACCCCAGATGCACTTTCCACGCCTACCGACATGAACAAATGAATGCTCGAAATTGTGAGATGAGCGATGGTTTCCGATCAATAGCCCCGTACTTCCCTTCATTCTCAACTTCTCTCTTTACTCAGGTCAGCTCGCATACATCGGCTGCAAAAGACGGAAGTTACAAGCCTCGGTCAACTCGTCCACCATGCTTCCCTAGCTCAAATTTTGAGAGACCATAACTCCGTTCCTAAAAGGTCTTGTACGTTTCGAAAAACATCATTGGAATCAGCATGGGATTGTCTTCAAGATAGGCGGAAAAGCAGAAAAACGGTTCTTATCGTGAACACTGCCTTTAAAGGTCCTTGAGTCTGCTTTGTAAAACAATGGTGGTAGCCCTCAGGAGCAGAACAGTATTCAAAAAATTGGATTCGAAAGCCTTCCCAGAGGCAAAAAACGGTTTTGAAAATTATCCCAGTGGGCAAGGCCGGCCTCCTTGGGTCTAGTTGTTGTCATTAAAGACACAGTCCAACCTCAGAATCGCTCCCGAGTTTTACGGCTCGTGTTGGAGAGAACTTCGCGCTGATCACAACGGTCTCTCCAAAAACGCTCAGAACCCACTGTAAACGAAGTTATGGGCCCTCAAAAGTTGTGAACTGGAACTACGAGAATTTTGTGGACGAGTTGTCTCGGGCTTGTTTTTCCTTGTCATTCGCAATCATCGCACTGGAGCAGACTGCATTACAAATATAGATCGAAAACAAATATAAGAACATAGATTTTGTTCAAAATCCATGGCGTGTCTCGTCTCTACTCAGCTCGAAAGCTCTGAAGTGGGCGGAGCGAATGGGTGCTGATTTCGGGGGCGGAGACAACGGGTGCTCGATTTTTCTCGCTTAGACTGAAGAGTTGAGATCCCGTGTTTGGCAGGGTTGCTACACACAGCGCCAGAAGCAGAATATTAAATTTTACCCACGAGCTTGGACTGTGCCTTTAATACCGACACGTCTGTATCACTGCCACGCTTTGACCTCCAATCAAAGGCAGTGGTTTTTCTTCGAAAGAGACATTAAACTCGAGAACCAGTTGTCGAGGAGATTCAGAAATCTTCGTCAGGCGAAAATCTGTCCAATCCGTTGCCTAGTTCAATAAAAACCACAGCTGATGATCGCAGGTCAAAGCGTGGCAATCATAGAGCCGTGTCAGTGTTGATGACAACAACTGAGCCCAAGGAGGCCGAACCTGCGTACTAGAACATTTTTCAAAGCCGTTTTTTGCCTCTCAGAATGCGTTAGATCCGTTTTTTTACCACTGTTCTGCTTCTGAGGGTTACCACAATTGTTTTCCATTGAAAACTCATGAACGAAGTTTATTGTGAACAGTGCCTTTAATGAAATTCAAAGAAAACAAATTCGGCATGCATCAAAGTGTCACGATAGAAAACCCGTTTCCGTTGCTCTTTTTCTTTTTCCGGGTAACCTAGTAATGGCTCCTCATCCGAAAATCATTCGGGAAAGTTTTGGTTATTTTCAAGTTTCAATCCAGACCAATTTTTCCCTTAATAGCTCTTATTCAGTGTTAATCTAAATATCATTAGGTATACGATCGGCCAACTCTAGTCTGGAAATAGTGTGGGCTGCTCTTCTGTTCTCGCCCAATTTTGTCACCATTTGGAATAATGAAAAGCGAAAGTGACCCAGCGTCAATTTTGCGTTATCGATCAGTGTATTTCGCTCACTTCTTCGAAAGAATCGGAAAAGCAAAATGAGAAGATGACATAATTTTTTACGTATTTTATCAATTCCGAAAGTTCTTTTTTTATTTGAAATTTTATTTTGGATTTCTCAAACTTATTTCGGAACGCAATAGCGCTTCCGACTGAGCAAACATTTTCGAGTGGATTACGCACGACTTTTACATTTGTTTTCTTGCCAACACAACAAAAGTCTTGAAATCGAAATGATGCCTCCACATTATACATAGTATCCGAATTACTCCTATCCGACCGGATATCCGAGATTCGGAGAATCTGATATACGAAAGTTCGAAAAAAAACGCATTATCTGAATCGAACCAATATCCGTGAAATTTAAAATCGGCATTATCTGAATCGAACCATTATTCGAGAGGTCAAAAGTTCGGATAAAATCGGACAAAACTCGGGTAAAATTTCGGATAAAATCAGATAATTTTTGGATAAAATCGGATAAAATTGCACTAGGAACGCCCATTTTCCGTACCGCCTTCTACTTAGCTCATCAACCCAGGATTTTCCTCCTCTCGAAATCGGAAGAGTAGTTGCGGCGCCGAAAAATGGGCGTGGATTTGTTGACACGTCCTTTATGGGAAAGAGAGAGGCCAATCGGAATCGACTTGTTAGGCCTAAAAACAATTTAATTGATCGCCTTTCGAGACGTTCAGAGCGATTAAAAAAACGCGGTTCTTGAACGACTTTATAACAGCTCTTCCAGAGGCAAGTTCTTTGCGTCTAAAATCCACAGCATGTATAGTCGACCATTGATGGTTCCTGATTTCCTTGTTTTAGAAACGAGATTCCTTTACATGAATGATCCAATCTTCATAACGCTGGGGGTCTTGGCTTTTCAAGGACCGTTAAAGTCAATGTCTTGGGCCAACACACGTCAATCTTGAATGATTAAAACCCAATAAATTCAAAATTCTTGTAAATTACCTAAATGAACTCCGTGCGTTCGCCGTGATAATAGAAATATCATGTTTCAGCTCTGTGCTTTTTCTTGGTCATTTGAAGTTCGCTGAAGTTTCTTTGGAAGTTGTCCCATACAAGCAATCTTTGACCGAGAAAGGGGCGACCGATAGTTTTTTTTGTGAAGATTTAAACCTCACAATATTTAAAAAAACATCTCGTGCAATCTGGTCTCTCTCAAATGCCACATTCGGATCGCTAAACACTTGCCCGAGTACCGGAGGTCCATTCCGAAAAGAGGTGTAGTTATAAAAGAGGTGTACTTCAAATAAAGGGTGTACTTCTAATACTCAGTTCTCTACTTTACATGTGCTTCTAATAGAGATGTACTTCAAATAGGGGGCGTACTTCTGATACTCAGCCTTCCTTTTAGGTGTACTTCTATTACAGGTGTACCTCAAATAGAGGTGTACTTCTATTAGAGGAAATACGGTACATGTGAGCATGCTGCGAATGCAATGAAGAAAGAGATGGAAAGATAGATGAGAAGGAAATAGAAGTTGATAAAATCCGTTCCGCCTATACCCGCAGACGAACTTTACCAAACAATTCTGCCGAGGCTCCTCAGTGAGGAACAGAATTGTCGATGAGAAAGAGCAATGAGAAGATGAAATTGAGCGAGAACTGTAGGTAAAGAGCTACATGGGATACTACGTGAAATTAGAGACATGAAAATGGTGAAAAAAAAAGCAAAGAGTCCATGAGGGGGAGGGGGGGGGGAGAAGAACCAATGAGTCCAAATCAAAATGGGATCGATGAAGTCAAACCATGTCGGTAATGAAGGACTACTGTTTGATCAATTATGGATCTTTTCAAGGGCTTGCCTTGAGTACCTGGTCTATTTTTCACCGTTTTGCCTCAACTTTGTTATCCGAAGTTATCCAAAATTATCTGACCGCATATCCGTATCCGAATCATTGCAAAAATGACATTATCTGAATCGAACCAATATCCGGAAAATTGAAAATCGGCATTATCCGAACTGATCCATTATCCGAAAAATTATCTTCGGATAACATGCATACTCCACATCCAAAATCGAATCTCGGAACGCAAAAATACAGGTATGTGTTTATTGCAATAAAGGCAGTATACAGAATCAGCAAAATAATTTTACTAATTTCCAAAAGCCAGTGAATTAGCGTAAAAGATCTTCCATACCGATTTTGCTGTCCGACAATTTTTTAAATCTAATGATTTTCCCTTTGTTTGTTCCTGACCAATTTCGGAAAATGTAGTGTGTTCCCAGCTAAACGAAGCCTCGTGAGTAAATCATGCAATTTCTTTGTGATTTTTTTTCTCAGCAAAATATTGATGGCGACCTCATAATGACGCCTCAACCGTGATCAGATTTGAAAATTAATTTCTTTAAATTACACCTACTCGAGAGATAGAAAGAGCCTTTCGGAAAAAAATATAGATAAATACTACAAGGAAGCGAAGACAGTTGGAGGAAATTTGTCGTCCTCCAGTCGTTAAGATGGAATCTCCAAATAATGTCAGTTCTAATCCGTGATATTTGTGGGCAATATTTAACATTAACTAATACACATCGGAACAAATACATATTGGAAATAGTCGTTCGATACTGTGAGCATTGATGGGAGAGGAACAGCAGCGATATCCTCAGATTGAATGGATAATCTGTGTTTGGATTAGTGCTGGATGTGGACACATTGTGAGGTGCGAAGTGTGTCTTCGAGGTATGCCTTCGAATGTGTATGACTGATCTTATCCAGTGATGATGATGATGGGGGCGTTGTCTTTAGCACACAGCCATACACAACTTTTCCCCCGTAGAGATGAGATGGGTCCAGAAATAGTTTCCTCCTCTTATTCATCTACCTCACCAATCGCCATTCCACTAGACACGCCCATTATTCCGCACTGCCGCGCAATTATTACACCAATCCGGGGTCCCCCCCTCCCAAATCGTTGCGGCGTGGAGAAATGGGCGTGGCCATATGCAATGGCCAAGTGGCCCCTGCCAAGATAGTACGGCCAAATCTAAAACGTCAAAAAACCACGGCACTATGCCGCAACCCTTCGTAACACCGGAAACGGATCTCGAATCTGTGTTTAGCACCCCGAAAGGTTGCTATTGCGGCCACTTGGCCACCCCTATTTTTACACGCCGCAACGATTCTGGAAGGAAATCACAAACGTGAAACGAAGTAAAAAATTGGAGAAAAAACGCTCAGGAGCAAGTTATGGCTTGGTGTCCTCCCGCCCCCAATTATCGAGATTCAGGTAAAAGCTTGCTTTGTCAACTTTTACTTTGCTTCTAAAAAAATTTCTGAACATTTCTGGAGACTACTGATTACTTTAACAGCAAAATGAATGTCGTGTCAGCAAGCATTAGTGAAAATCGCGTTAATTAGGGGGCCGGCCGACACCGGTAATTAGCCGTCATACTTTCTTTTTTAGCGTTTTTCCCGCGAATTCCTGGGTTTTTCACTTATTTTTACTTTTGTGATGGCCAAATCTACATTCTTATGAAGAGAGCTCAAAAGTTGTTTTTATCGCGAACCCTGCCTTTTGCTTACCCCCATTCACCCGCCATGCTCCCGCGATCAGCCCGAAGAGGCGTTTCGGCATCGTCGGTCTGACCGGTGTTATTATCTGAGTAGGTGACATCATCCACGAAACTTGGGGCTTTCAAAATGCGCCTCTTAAAGGTACAGTCCAAGCTCACAGATGAAATCTGAGATTTCCACATATTTGTGAAGTAGACCCACCCTATATAACACCTGCTAAGTGCGAGCTCCCGATTGCTCCGAATGAGCGAGATATGGAAGGAAGCCACCGTGGGGCGCCCACATCGGGAAGCCACTTTGGCGCGCCCCTTTTACGATCTTTCGAGCTCAACAGTGGCGAGATGAGGGATGGTTTCCGATTAATAGCCCCGTTCTTTCCTTCGTTCTCAACCTCTTTCTTTGTTCAGGTCGGCTCTCATACATCAATCGCAAATGACAGAAGTTACAAGCCTCGTACAACTCGTCCACCATACTTCAGCAGCTCAATTTTCGAGAGGATATAACTTCGTTCCTTCATAATTTTAGGGTCCTTTACGGTTTCAGAGACATCAGCGTGGGACCGTTTTCAAGATAGGTAGAAAATTAGAATAACGATTCCGAGGTTGGACTGCGCCTTCAGAGCCATGCGAAACCCGCTGTGAGGTGGAGCACCTAGCACTTCTCGGTCGAACATCTAGCCCTTTTTATTGAATGTTGATGCGGCTGTCAAACAACATGGGCAACAATCACGGTACAAGCTCCATATGCAGGAAAACTTCAAAAAGAGCAGTGACTAGGCCTCCGAATTCAGAAAAACTTCCAAAACAATTTTGGCGCAAAATTCAAATCCATTTTACCAATGCATTCCAACGGGTTTTTTTTTGCTTCGCAAATGGGGTTTTCAGGAGCTCTCTCGGAATTTCCATTCACCAAGGAGGACAAGCTATACAAAAATATGAAAAAAATGTATGGTTTTCTGCGCGAGCGATGCCTTTAACCAAAAATTGGCGATGTCAAGAATTATTCAGTACAGCAATGTGGAAGAAACGACGTTTCGACGCTAAATCGTACAAGCCAGCAATGAATCACGACATTGGCAATCATTGCAACGTCGCCATCATCCCACAGCAAACGAAGACGAACAAAAAAGAATGCAACATGAGGTGTAAATGCGCCCTTTTAGTCTGAATGGCACGCGTTTGGGCCTAACATAATTCAAATGAGAGGCTGAGGAGGAGGAAAAAACATGGATGGTCTATATATAGACATATTATGGATGACCTTTTCCACAATCGCAGGCAACCGCAAGTCGACCGAAAAGATAACGAACGCCGTAGTGCGGTACCTGCAGAGAGGGCAGACAGAATGACAGATAACAGAATTGCGTATACAATAAGTGAGTAGGATAGCGGTATGTTGGACATCGGCCAGAACTGGCGAGCGCGCTGCCCTCAACATGACGAACGAGATTAGGTCGTAAATAGATCAGTCGGCATCCTGATAACACTAGGGGTCAGAGATGTAAAGACAACCATTGTGATTTCAATAGGATGCAGGATCAAACAGAACTTTGTCGTCGCCCCCAACAGAACTACGTGATTCGTCCTTGGCAACCTAATTTTCCGAGAAATGCTGAAAATTCCCATGTTCCCACGTTAATTTTTTGATAATTTTGATATTGAAAATTTCAAAAACTACAAAGACTGTATTTTTTGGTAATCGACGAAGCTCCTTACTCTACTATCGTTCTCCGAGCCGAATTCCGGACTGCAATTGCGGACTACGGATGTTGAATCACGCGACACGTGATAATCGTGCTGGTAGAAGGGTGAATCGTGCCGAACCAAGTGACCCCATCACGATTAACACGTGTCGCATGATGCAATAGCCGTAGTCCGCACATGCGGAACGGAATTTGGCCCAGAGAACAGGGCTGAGCACGCCGTTGCCCCATATTACGGCGGAGCTACCTCCCTGTTGACCAAAATTTTGTACAAATTTAAAATTTTTTAAAGATCCCCCTCGAGACGGAAAATGCATTGGCTTTTTTGAATGACAAACTGGGAAAATTCCAGGCTTGTGGTAACAAAAGACAATTCTTGATTTTTTTTTTCGAAATATTTTTTTCTAGAAATCCCATTTTTCCAAAAAAAATTACGAGTCCCCCTCAAATTTCTTATTTTTTTCAAAAAAAATCCGAAAATTTTTACGACCCCCCGTCGCGCCGAGTCACATCCCTGCTCAACCCTGCCGGATAACGATAGTATGTAGTAACGAGCTCCAGAAAGCATTTCTTACTTTCGGTACAAAATGTTGCGGCTTCCCTCGAACATTAAGATTTTTTGAATAGTTTACAGTTTACGCCCTCCCCCCCATTGAACGTGCCCGCTTGGCCACGACTGGATGTTCAGTATGAACCCAGGGCCAGAAATTAAGGCAGTGATCACGCTGATTCTAGTTTCCGAGTTTCGCATCCAAAACAATGAACTGGTCATCATGTGTTACTCAAATCACGAAAAAATTGTGAAAAAAAAACCACTTAAACGCCTTACATCAGTGAAATTGTTTTCCGCCCTGGACTAGGTATCCGGTTGGGAAAGCGAGTTCTCGGTGTTTAAAACCGGTGAATCAATGGGCCCAACCGAAAGAAGAAGAATATATGTATTATGCAGCGCAGTATTACATAGTTAGGGTCCAATGGGAGGAATGGAGCAACAGAGAGCTGAGAATTGAAAAGGATAGGCCCAAAAAACGTTTCTTCGTCCCAATAAACAGTTCCACTGACAAGGGCGTCCTTTCCCGGAGAAAATACGTCCTGAAAAAAAGTTCTTAAAGACAGGGTCCGGGCAGAATTTCGATTTTGAGATTTCCCGCTTAATCGGTGCTCCTGCTACAGGTGGTCTCAAGGAACATGCGAAAGCTGCGCAAAAACCGGTCTTCTTCGATTTATTCCAGCCACTTCCGTTAGCCGATGATCCAGAAAAGTCAGAAAAGTGTGGCCATCGTCCATATTTTAGCGGTCGTCCACGCATTCTTCAAAAGTGCTGTGTAATTATCGGTCATTCCAGCCATGATTATCAAGCTGTGAATACAGCAATCCCTGACTTTGAGGCTGTTTTCTTCAGAACTAAGGACTCAGAGTTCGTGAAACGTTCAGAAGTTGTTCAGCTAGGCCAGCCCAATCTATTTAACCCGAATTTCGGCAGTGTTAGAATTTGACTGGACCTTGCCTTTAAGAGGGTTGTGGGGGGATTGATAGAGCAACTATAAATTATGTTGAGTTTTCTCTACGAGCCTTCCGACACACCAAAAAAAAATTAAAAAAACCAGTTGAAACAAGCTGTAACTTCCTATTCGAAGCGGTTGAAGTGTTTTCATGTGCTCGTCACACATTTAGTTACAAAAATTGCCCTATACAAGGTGTGACTGTTTGATTCTGGCTCATTCGTGAGATATAAGCCGTTTACAAGCTCTCTGCGCATTACATTCCTCTATTCACTTGATTGAAGTTGCCATAGCCAGCGAGCAGAGAGGATGATGTTGAAATGCTGGGTTTGCGGGTTCGATTCCCGCCCTGCATCTTCTGCAAAATTAGTTTCGCATTTTTTGGAGTTTTTATCCACGAGGTCTCTCTTTCACGTTATAACTTGCTTTTTTGATCTTATCGAATTTATTATCTCTTTTGCGTGAATCCCTGCAGTATATGAGCATTTCTCCACCTTATTCAAAAATTATTATTTCTTGTCCCATTCTTGTGCTCGCAATTCGGGATCACAGAAAAATATTGTAATGTGAGCACCTTCCCACTTTGAATTATTATGCTTGAGTGGAGAAAAACACGTGTTTTGAACACATATAAGTCGTTTGAGTATCAGCGAAGAGAAATCACTGACATTGAATGAAGTAAAGCAATGAACCTTCTTTCAAAATATAATCATGGCAGAAGTTTTCATTTTTAGAAGGCGAAAATCGATTGCCTAATACATCTGCTAACCCTCTAACAAAAACTACTAAACTTGGTTCGATCACGCATGATTTTTTTGATTTTCTGGAGTTCTAGGGTTAATGAGTGAGCGGATATGACAAAAAAAGTCGAAAATTCCTTCCCGTACTTATCGAATTAGAACAATTTCAGGTAGACGGTTGTGAAGTGTAGCAGCCAGGCGATTTTCGTTTCTAAAAAACCAAAAGTACATGCATGCTGACCGCTTGAAGATAATTGCGAACAGTAACTCTCCTTGTTTTTCCAATTTTTCGGTGTACAGGAAGGTCCGTAGAGAAAACCCAATATGCGTATTATTACCCTATGAAGATAATTGCGAACAGTAACTCTCCTTGTTTTTCCAATTTTTCGGTGTACAGGAAGGTCCGTAGAGAAAACCCAATATGCGTATTATTACCCTATCCACCCCCCCCCCCTCAACAAGTCTTACTAGGGAACCTCGCATGGCCTACCTCACCATATGAAAGATGGACCATAGCGGCGTGGAGAAATGGCCACCCCTAGAGTTTGATTTTCTGGAGTTCTAGGGTTAATGAGTGAGCGGATATGACAAAAAAAGTCGAAAATTCCTTCCCGTACTTATCGAATTAGAACAATTTCAGGTAGACGGTTGTGAAGTGTAGCAGCCAGGCGATTTTCGTTTCTAAAAAACCAAAAGTACATGCATGCTGACCGCTTGAAGATAATTGCGAACAGTAACTCTCCTTGTTTTTCCAATTTTTCGGTGTACAGGAAGGTCCGTAGAGAAAACCCAATATGCGTATTATTACCCTATCCACCCCCCCCCCGCAATATTTAACATTAACTAATACACATCGGAACAAATACATATTGGAAATAGTCGTTCGATACTGTGAGCATTGATGGGAGAGGAACAGCAGCGATATCCTCAGATTGAATGGATAATCTGTGTTTGGATTAGTGCTGGATGTGGACACATTGTGAGGTGCGAAGTGTGTCTTCGAGGTATGCCTTCGAATGTGTATGACTGATCTTATCCAGTGATGATGATGATGGGGGCGTTGTCTTTAGCACACAGCCATACACAACTTTTCCCCCGTAGAGATGAGATGGGTCCAGAAATAGTTTCCTCCTCTTATTCATCTACCTCACCAATCGCCATTCCACTAGGACACGCCCATTATTCCGCACTGCCGCGCAATTATTACACCAATCCGGGGTCCCCCCCTCCCAAATCGTTGCGGCGTGGAGAAATGGGCGTGGCCATATGCAATGGCCAAGTGGCCCCTGCCAAGATAGTACGGCCAAATCTAAAACGTCAAAAAACCACGGCACTATGCCGCAACCCTTCGTAACACCGGAAACGGATATCGAATCTGTGTTTAGCACCCCGAAAGGTTGCTATTGCGGCCACTTGGCCACCCCTATTTTTACACGCCGCAACGATTCTGGAAGGAAATCACAAACGTGAAACGAAGTAAAAAATTGGAGAAAAAACGCTCAGGAGCAAGTTATGGCTTGGTGTCCTCCCGCCCCCAATTATCGAGATTCAGGTAAAAGCTTGCTTTGTCAACTTTTACTTTGCTTCTAAAAAAATTTCTGAACATTTCTGGAGACTACTGATTACTTTAACAGCAAAATGAATGTCGTGTCAGCAAGCATTAGTGAAAATCGCGTTAATTAGGGGGCCGGCCGACACCGGTAATTAGCCGTCATACTTTCTTTTTTAGCGTTTTTCCCGCGAATTCCTGGGTTTTTCACTTATTTTTACTTTTGTGATGGCCAAATCTACATTCTTATGAAAAGGGCTCAAAAGTTGTTTTTATCGCGAGCTCTGCCTTTGCTTACCCCCATTCACCCGCCATGCTCCGCGATCAGCCCGAAGAGGCGTTTCGGCATCGTCGGTCTGACCGGTGTTATTATCTGAGTAGGTGACATCATCCACGAAACTTGGGGCTTTCAAAATGCGCCTCTTAAAGGTACAGTCCAAGCTCACAGATGAAATCTGAGATTTCCACATATTTGTGAAGTAGACCCACCCTATATAACACCTGCTAAGTGCGAGCTCCCGATTGCTCCGAATGAGCGAGATATGGAAGGGAAGCCACCGTGGGGCGCCCACATCGGGAAGCCACTTTGGCGCGCCTTTTACGATCTTTCGAGCTCAACAGTGGCGAGATGAGGGATGGTTTCCGATTAATAGCCCCGTTCTTTCCTTCGTTCTCAACCTCTTTCTTTGTTCAGGTCGGCTCTCATACATCAATCGCAAATGACAGAAGTTACAAGCCTCGTACAACTCGTCCACCATACTTCAGCAGCTCAATTTTCGAGAGGATATAACTTCGTTCCTTCATAATTTTAGGGTCCTTTACGGTTTCAGAGACATCAGCGTGGGACCGTTTTCAAGATAGGTAGAAAATTAGAATAACGATTCCGAGGTTGGACTGCGCCTTCAGAGCCATGCGAAACCCGCTGTGAGGTGGAGCACCTAGCACTTCTCGGTCGAACATCTAGCCCTTTTTATTGAATGTTGATGCGGCTGTCAAACAACATGGGCAACAATCACGGTACAAGCTCCATATGCAGGAAAACTTCAAAAAGAGCAGTGACTAGGCCTCCGAATTCAGAAAAACTTCCAAAACAATTTTGGCGCAAAATTCAAATCCATTTTACCAATGCATTCCAACGGGTTTTTTTTTTGCTTCGCAAATGGGGTTTTCAGGAGCTCTCTCGGAATTTCCATTCACCAAAGAGGACAAGCTATACAAAAATATGAAAAAAATGTATGGTTTTCTGCGCGAGCGATGCCTTTAACCAAAAATTGGCGATGTCAAGAATTATTCAGTACAGCAATGTGGAAGAAACGACGTTTCGACGCTAAATCGTACAAGCCAGCAATGAATCACGACATTGGCAATCATTGCAACGTCGCCATCATCCCACAGCAAACGAAGACGAACAAAAAAGAATGCAACATGAGGTGTAAATGCGCCCTTTTAGTCTGAATGGCACGCGTTTGGGCCTACCATAATTCAAATGAGAGGCTGAGGAGGAGGAAAAACATGGATGGTCTATATATAGACATATTATGGATGACCTTTTTCACAATCGCAGGCAACCGCAAGTCGACCGAAAAGATAACGAACGCCGTAGTGCGGTACCTGCAGAGAGGGCAGACAGAATGACAGATAACAGAATTGCGTATACAATAAGTGAGTAGGATAGCGGTATGTTGGACATCGGCCAGAACTGGCGAGCGCGCTGCCCTCAACATGACGAACGAGATTAGGTCGTAAATAGATCAGTCGGCATCCTGATAACACTAGGGGTCAGAGATGTAAAGACAACCATTGTGATTTCAATAGGATGCAGGATCAAACAGAACTTTGTCGTCGCCCCCAACAGAACTACGTGATTCGTCCTTGGCAACCTAATTTTCCGAGAAATGTTGAAAATTCCCATGTTCCCCACGTTAATTTTTTTTGATAATTTTGATACTGAAAATTTCAAAAAACTACAAAGACTGTATTTTTTTGGTAATCGACGAAGCTCCTTACTCTACTATCGTTCTCCGACCCGAATTCCGGACCGCAATGGCGGACTACGGCTGTTGCATCATGCAACACGTGATAATCGTGCTGCGAGAAGGGTGAATTGTGCCGAAACCAAGTGGTCCCATCACGATTAACACGTGTCGCATGATGCAATAGCCGTAGTCCGCAAACGCGAACCGGAATTTGGCCCAGAGAACAGGGTTGAGCACGCCGTTGCCCCATATTACGGCGGAGCTACCCCCCCTGTTGACCAAAATTTTGTACAAATTTAAAATTTTTTTAAAGATCCCCCCTCGAGACGGAAAAATGCATTGGCTTTTTTTTGAATGACAAACTGGGAAAAATTCCAGGCTTGTGGTAACAAAAGACAATTCTTGATTTTTTTTTCGAAATATTTTTTTTCTAGAAATCCCATTTTTCCAAAAAAAATTACGAGCCCCCCTCAAATTTCTTATTTTTTTCAAAAAAAATCCGAAAATTTTTACGACCCCCCGTCGCGCCGAGTCACATCCCTGCTCAACCCTGCCGGATAACGATAGTATGTAGTAACGAGCTCCAGAAAGCATTTCTTACTTTCGGTACAAAATGTTGCGGCTTCCCTCGAACATTAAGATTTTTTAAATAGTTTACAGTTTACGCCCCCCCCCCCATTGAACGTGCCCGCTTGGCCACGACTGGATGTTCAGTATGAACCCAGGGCCAGAAATTAAGGCAGTGATCACGCTGATTCTAGTTTCCGAGTTTCGCATCCAAAACAATGAACTGGTCATCATGTGTTACTCAAATCACGAAAAAATTGTGAAAAAAAAAACCACTTAAACGCCTTACATCAGTGAAATTGTTTTCCGCCCTGGACTAGGTATCCGGTTGGGAAAGCGAGTTCTCGGTGTTTAAAACCGGTGAATCAATGGGCCCAACCGAAAGAAGAAGAATATATGTATTATGCAGCGCAGTATTACATAGTTAGGGTCCAATGGGAGGAATGGAGCAACAGAGAGCTGAGAATTGAAAAGGATAGGCCCAAAAAACGTTTCTTCGTCCCAATAAACAGTTCCACTGACAAGGGCGTCCTTTCCCGGAGAAAATACGTCCTGAAAAAAAGTTCTTAAAGACAGGGTCCGGGCAGAATTTCGATTTTGAGATTTCCCGCTTAATCGGTGCTCCTGCTACAGGTGGTCTCAAGGAACATGCGAAAGCTGCGCAAAACCGGTCTTCTTCGATTTATTCCAGCCACTTCCGTTAGCCGATGATCCAGAAAAGTCAGAAAAGTGTGGCCATCGTCCATATTTTAGCGGTCGTCCACGCATTCTTCAAAAGTGCTGTGTAATTATCGGTCATTCCAGCCATGATTATCAAGCTGTGAATACAGCAATCCCTGACTTTGAGGCTGTTTTCTTCAGAACTAAGGACTCAGAGTTCGTGAAACGTTCAGAAGTTGTTCAGCTAGGCCAGCCCAATCTATTTAACCCGAATTTCGGCAGTGTTAGAATTTGACTGGACCTTGCCTTTAAGAGGGTTGTGGGGGGATTGATAGAGCAACTATAAATTATGTTGAGTTTTCTCTACGAGCCTTCCGACACACCAAAAAAAAATTAAAAAAACCAGTTGAAACAAGCTGTAACTTCCTATTCGAAGCGGTTGAAGTGTTTTCATGTGCTCGTCACACATTTAGTTACAAAAATTGCCCTATACAAGGTGTGACTGTTTGATTCTGGCTCATTCGTGAGATATAAGCCGTTTACAAGCTCTCTGCGCATTACATTCCTCTATTCACTTGATTGAAGTTGCCATAGCCAGCGAGCAGAGAGGATGATGTTGAAATGCTGGGTTTGCGGGTTCGATTCCCGCCCTGCATCTTCTGCAAAATTAGTTTCGCATTTTTTGGAGTTTTTATCCACGAGGTCTCTCTTTCACGTTATAACTTGCTTTTTTAATCTTATCGAATTTATTATTTCTTTTGCGTGAATCCCTGCAGTATATGAGCATTTCTCCACCTTATTCAAAAATTATTATTTCTTGTCCCATACTTGTGCTCGCAATTCGGGATCACAGAAAAATATTGTAATGTGAGCACCTTCCCACTTTGAATTATTATGCTTGAGTGGAGAAAAACACGTGTTTTGAACACATATAAGTCGTTTGAGTATCAGCGAAGAGAAATCACTGACATTGAATGAAGTAAAGCAATGAACCTTCTTTCAAAATATAATCATGGCAGAAGTTTTCATTTTTAGAAGGCGAAAATCGATTGCCTAATACATCTGCTAACCCTCTAACAAAAACTACTAAACTTGGTTCGATCACGCATGATTTTTTTGATTTTCTGGAGTTCTAGGGTTAATGAGTGAGCGGATATGACAAAAAAAGTCGAAAATTCCTTCCCGTACTTATCGAATTAGAACAATTTCAGGTAGACGGTTGTGAAGTGTAGCAGCCAGGCGATTTTCGTTTCTAAAAAACCAAAAGTACATGCATGCTGACCGCTTGAAGATAATTGCGAACAGTAACTCTCCTTGTTTTTCCAATTTTTCGGTGTACAGGAAGGTCCGTAGAGAAAACCCAATATGCGTATTATTACCCTATGAAGATAATTGCGAACAGTAACTCTCCTTGTTTTTCCAATTTTTCGGTGTACAGGAAGGTCCGTAGAGAAAACCCAATATGCGTATTATTACCCTATCCACCCTCAACAAGTCTTACTAGGGAACCTCGCATGGCCTACCTCACCATATGAAAGATGGACCATAGCGGCGTGGAGAAATGGCCACCCCTAGAGTTTGATTTTCTGGAGTTCTAGGGTTAATGAGTGAGCGGATATGACAAAAAGTCGAAAATTCCTTCCCGTACTTATCGAATTAGAACAATTTCAGGTAGACGGTTGTGAAGTGTAGCAGCCAGGCGATTTTCGTTTCTAAAAAACCAAAAGTACATGCATGCTGACCGCTTGAAGATATTTGCGAACAGTAACTCTCCTTGTTTTTCCAATTCTTCGGTGTACAGGAGGGTCCGAAGAGAAACCCCAATATGCGTATTATTCCCCTACCCCCCCCCCCCCCCCTCAACAAGTCTTACTAGGGAACCTCGCATGGCCTACCTCACCATATGAAAGATGATGAATGTTTTCTGGTGTCAATTCTGGTCCGCTGTCTTTGAATCTGACATCGGATTTTGCAACGGACACATCTGAACGAAGGTATAAGCTATCACAAGGTAGCTGAGTTGAACGCAAAACTCAGATGTCAGGCAGGACTCGAACCTGCATTGCACGCTTTCCGGGCGAGAGTGTTACCATTACACTACCGACACCCCGTTCTGCATCACTCAGCTATTCACACATAAATTGTGTGGGCACAACAGCAATCACCCGATGACGGGTATGATCTGGTAAGCACAAATCGGCATTGAACCCAGTTAAGCTGAGGCCTTTTGGAGACAGAATTTTGATGTTTTTTGAATATTTAATGCCTTATTAGGGCATGGTATATGATCACAAGTTATCACAAGGTAGCTGAGTTGAACGCAAAACTCAGATGTCAGGCAGGACTCGAACCTGCATTGCACGCTTTCCGTTTCAGAAGGTATAAGCGTTTTTGAAGCTTTGTGAAAAGGTAAGGGTACCCATCGACCAATTTTTAGAGTGCTTGAAAAAAATTCGGATTCGGCTCGAAACTTTCAACTGGGGCCCTGAACGATTCAGGGCGCTGAACGCGAATCTGGGGTCTATTTGTCGCTAGACTTATGGTTACTGTTGGTTACGGTAGGCATAATGCCTTTTAACTGGCTTTACCTACCTTAAAAATTCGAAAATCCAAAAATGGACATCAAATTCGTTTTCGACGTCCCAAATAACACCTACAGAGAAATTTTGGGCCAAATCTGAGACTTTGACCAAGCTACAGTATACCCACCGTAACGTACCGTAATCTATCAAAAATCGATAAACGGATTGCAGATTTGTGTTTAGCACTGCAAATAATCCCCAGAGCAACAATTTGAGCCATTTCTATCGTGGCACTCCGGAAATCGGCAAACGTCGCGATTTGCCATCAAATTTTCCCCACGATGGGAAGCTTTGAACGAATCAAGTCGAATAGCTCGGAAAATCGTCAAATAAACCCGAGATTCGTGATCAGCGCCCCAAATAACCCACCTGGAAGGATTTCGAGTGAAATCTGCAACATGTGTTTTTGTAACGCTTTCAGAGCTATAAATAACCGAGAATTCGCACAAGTCCAAAACGCTATCAGTCTGTGCAAAGTTTGGAAAATGTGCCTTCACCTAAAATTTGCTCAGTGGGGTAGTTTTGGGCGCTGAACGCAAGCATGAGGTCCGCTTCCGGATTTCACCAACACTAATGCGAGTTATCACAAGGTAGCTGAGTTGAACGCAAAACTCAGATGTCAGGCAGGACTCGAACCTGCACTGCACGCTTTCCGGGCGAGAGTGTTACCATTATACCACCGACACCCCGTTCTGTATCACTCAGCTACTCACACATGAACTGTGTGGGCACAACAGCAATCACCCGACGAGGGGTATGATCTGGTAAGCACAAATCGGCATTAAACAAAGTTAAGATGAGGCCTTTTGAAGACAGAATTTTGATTTTTTTGAATATTTGATGCCTTATTATGGCATGGTATATGATCACAAGTTAACACAAGGTAGCTGAGTTGAACGCAAAACTCAGATGTAAGGCAGGACTCGAACCTGCATTGCACGCCTCCCGGGAAAGAGTGTTGATTGCTGTTGTGCCCACACAGTTCATGTGTGAATAGCTGATGTGATAATGGGGGTGTAATGGTAACACTCTCGCTCGGAAAGCGTGCAATGCAGGTTCCAGTCCTGCCTGACATCTGAGTTTTGGGTTAAACTCAGCTACCTTGTGATAACTTGTGATCATATACCATGCCATAATAAGGCATCACATATTCAAAAACATCAAAATACTAATGTGAGTTGTTGATAGAAAAAAAGGCGGAAAATACGAACTTTGTCAGGCTATAACTTTTTTCGCAGATGTCCGTTGCGAAATCCGAGTTCAGATTCGAAGAGGACGTGCTAGAGTTGACTAGAAAACATTTATCAGCTATCTGATCCGGGGGTACACCATGCGAGGTTCCCTAGTTAGAAGAAACTTTTTCAGAACGTCTCATACCCCGGAAGGTACTCCTGACAAGGGAAGTATACAAGGCGTAGGTCGGGACTGCCAAAACGACCAGTATTGTTAGTATTTCTTCTGCCTCAATAGTAAAAATGCGCAGTATCCCGCCCCGAGCTGTAGGTTCAAAAAATTTATGAGCATTTTTTAAGCCTCGCGAAAAGGCAAGCTCATCAGGCATTTTTTCTGGAGTTTCAAAAAACTTCCTCGGATTTAGCTCAAAAATTGTATGTAGGGGTAATCTAGGGTGGTGAACACGAATCTGGAGTCCATTTGTCGAAGTTCCGAGGTTTACTGTAGGTTACGGTAGGTAACATGTCATTTAGGCGTCAAAACCCACCTTAGGATTTTGAAAATCGACAAACGGACGTTAAATCGTATTTTCCACCCCGAATAACCCCGCATACAAATTTTGAGTAAAATCTGAGATTTTGACCAAACTACCGTATACCCACTGTAATCTACCGTAATCTGCAAAAAATCGATAAACGGACACCAGATTCGTGTTTAGCACTCCAAATAACCCTAAGAGAAGGATTTTGAGACATATCTATCGTAGAAATCCGGAAATCTAAAAAATGGCGTTTTTCCCACGAAATTTTTCCCGGTTGGGAAGCTTCCAATGAAATTAGCCGAAAACTTTGGAAAATCTACTAATAAACCACAGATTCGTGATCAGCGCCCCCCAAAACCCCCCTTGCAGAATTTTAAGTCAAATCTGGAATATTTTTCAAAAACGCTTCCGAAGCCCTTTAATCGGTATGAATAAACGCCCAACCGAAAATCCGTACAAGTCCAAAACGCAGTCAGTCTGGACGAAGTATGGAAAATGTGCCTTCACCCAAATTCTGCTGAGAGGGGTAGTTTTGGGCGCTGAGCACATTTATGAGGTACGCTTCCGGGTTTTCCGAGGACGAATGCGGTTTTGGACTGTACAAAAAGTTCGAAAAATGAGCTTTTTAAGCTTGTAACTTCTTGGAACCTGCAGCTCGGGGCGGGATACTTCGCACTTTCACTATTGAGCCTTGTGGCAGATCCGACCTACGCTTTGTACACTTCCCTTGTGAGAGTACGGGTGTGGAGTGAGAGAACATCATTTCGTGAACTTCCGGTGCGTTTTTCTCAATATCGTCGTCATTTCAGTACTACTCGGGAAAAAGTCCTCCTTTTTGCCAAATTATCCCGAAATCTAGGGTTATCGTAAACAACTGCTTTCAAAGAGCTTACTATTACTCTACCTGGGTATTAGCTGGTTAAACCAACAACGGCGATAACCAACTACATAGTAGTTGTTTGGTTTAAAATCAACGCGATTATACAGTTCATATGCGCAATCGCGTTCAGTCCGCAAATTGCACGCGCATTGCGAAAGCGTGTTGCAGCGCAGTTTCGAAGATCATCAGACAGGGATGTCGGATCACCCGGGCGGTTTTGCCTTTTTTCGCTAGCGTAGATCAACTGCAGTTGTTCATGTGTACGTTTTTCACCAGAGTAAGCATGAATGACTTCCCCTCTAACTGATAGTTAACGCTAACAAGGTAACAGACTCATACCTGATTTCATTCAGGGTAAAGATGAGTGGATCGAAAAAGATCATGTATTCATCAAATATAACCCCGTGAGCCAAGAGCAAATTTAGACCCAACTTTTGAAAATCCTTATGCTTTCAAGGAGAATATTCACAATAAAGACAGCCTTCGAGCCCCTGCAAAGCGAAAGGTGCGAGACTCATTGCAACAATAATATTGAAGCAATAGCTAAAAACGAGTGTGCTGTCATAGCGTGGGGGGGCACTGTTGTATCGCACTTGGCCACGCCCATTTTCCCGTATGACTCTCCTAATTTTGGCAGGGAAGGGAAACCCTGGGCAGGCGCTCAAATTTGGTGCAGCACAGTAAGATGGGCGTTGACAAGTGCATCGCGTCATAGTGCCCCCCGCTATGATACCACCGAAACGAGCAATAAATAGCCATACACAGTTCAAAAACTTCAACTTGTTATGTCCGCCATGTCGACTTCCTCGTTGGCTGTTGAGGAAGACGGCGGGGCGGGCATAGCACATTCGAACTTTTGGGGGGTAGGGGTTCTCTACACATCGGGGAAGGAGTTGTCCCGCCTTTAGCTGCTCTAGTACCACTCCGAACCACTTTGCGTTAACTGAGTAGCGTGACCTTTTGAACTGCAAAAAAGGAACTCCTCCCTCTATGTGTACAGAGCCGCTGTCCCAGATCCTCGTACCGTATAGAGAAGGCTAATCATAGTTCCCCTTTTAGCGATTTTTTCCTGACACTGTTTTTTTGATAATGCTAGAGCAAGGAGCATCGATCCTTACTATTTTCGTTGATAGATTGAAAGCTGATTTCACCGTAATCACTGCCCTAAAGCTTAACTTCGAAAAGAGTTCTACATGATGTATTGCCGACTTAAAGGCAGTGTTCACGATGAAAAAAGTGTTTGAAATTCCACTAGGAATGGGTAGTGGATGGGCACACTGTAACGTTAACGTCGAAAGAACGCGTGAAAACGAGCCAGGAAAAGCCCCAAAAGAGCCCGAAGTTGCCCCTTTGAGCGCAAGGCAGACTCCAAAAGCTCATCGCCCGCCCACCGACGTGAACGAATGAAAGCTTAAAATCGCGAGATGAGCGATGGCTTCCGATTATTGGCCCCGTTCTTCCTTTCATTCTCGTTCTCAACTTCTCTCTTTACTCAGGTCAGCTCGCACACATCGGCGGCAAAAGACGGAAGTTACAAGCCTCGGAAAACTCGTCCACCAAGCTTCTCTAGCTCAATTTTTGAGGGACCATAACTCCGTTCCCAGAAGGTCTCGTAAGATTTCAGAGACATCGTTTGAATCAGCATGGGACTTCAAGATAGGCTGGAAAACAGAAAGACGATTTTTATCGTGGACACTGCCTTTAAAGGCAGTGTTCACGATAAAAGTCGTTTTTTTTGTTTTTCCGCCTATCTTGAAAACGGTCCCATGCTGATTGCAATGATGTCCCTGGAATAGTACAAGACCCCCTGGAAACGGAGCTATGGCCCCTCGGAATGTAGCAAGGGAAAATTGTGGACGAGTTGTCCGAGGCTTGTAACTCCAGTTTTTTGCATCCGATGTGTGCGAGCAGACCTGAATTTAGAGAGACGTTGAGAATGAAGGGGAGAACGGGGCTTTTGATCGGAAACCATCGCTCCTTTAACCACAAATTCAGGGGAACTGTTATAGAACGTGGGCGGAGTGGCCCAATGGGTCGGCTAGCCCACGAGATTTTCACCCACTTACCGGCCGTTTTTCGTCGCACTTCCGTTCTTAATCTTCTTATAGGGACCCAAAGCTTATGTTTCAGCCAAAAAAGGGAAACTTTTTCTTCGTGAACACTGCCTTTAAAGGCAGCAGACACGCTCACAAATGGTATCGATTTTATGTCATAAATCGAAGGTTTGAAGCTAGTAGTATGGGAAACTAACGAAAAACCGACGAAAACTGCATGCGAATAAAGGAATACTTGACTCACTTACTTGACTTAATCGGTTGGCTTTCGCCTGACGCGGTCATTCCGCATCTTCACCGAGGTGTGCCGTCCTAGTAGTCAGCCGTGTCCATTTTTCACGGTCTTCAGCCACAATTTGAACACATTCCATCCAGCTGTCACTATTCCATTTCCTGGAAACGAAACATCGCGCCTGAACTGTCTTTCGATGCCGAGTGACTTCAAATCCTCTTTAACCACATCCGTCCATAACTTTCGCCTACGCCCAGGTGGCCGTTTCCAGACAGGATTTGGAAGCATTCTTACAGCATGTTGCACGAGACGATCCGGCGTTCTTCTTAGTATATGCCCGAGCAGTCGAAGTCGACTTTCCACTGCTGCTTGAGATGGCGTTAGGAGATGCTGGCACCTCCCTCGTCTCAAGCGCTGATGTCCTGCGTCGTTATCCTTGTAAAGTTCTTCGTTATGGCATACATGCGGCCAGAAATATCCAAGCAAACGCCTAAAAAGCTTCCTCTCCGTGCAATCCAACCTTTCCATCTGCGTCTTCGGTGCTGCCCACGCCTCCAATCCGTACATCATGATAGGGCGAATAGCGGATAGGTAGACGCGCAACTTGACTTCCTTCGCGATGGTGGTAGACCACAAACACTTGGTTAGAGAATTGAATGCAGACGTAGCTTTCGCACATCGTTGTCGAATATCCGCTGCATAACTACCATCGTTCTTTAGCAAACAGCCCAAATAACAGAAATCGTCCACCAGTTCGATACGTTGTCCGTCCACACAAACTCCCGTTGAAGGCCTCTGAGAGACCCACATCTGCTTGCATTTGTCGGGACGAAGACGAAGTCCATAGGCTGCGGCATATTTCGAAACGAGGTTCACAATCCTTTGCAGTTTTGCGTTGTTTTCAGCGAATAACACAATGTCGTCGGCGTACTCCAGGTCGACAAGGGAGCGTCCTGATGGTGTTAGGATCACATCCGCAGGAAACTGTTCTGCAACTCTACGCATGATGTCATCAACGGCGAAGTTGAAAAGAAAAGGTCCTGCAACGGCTCCTTGCCTTACTCCTGTTTTCACCTCGAAAGCTGACGTAAATCCGACAGGTGTACGAACTGCTGCTGTTGTTCCTTTGTTCATGTCCTCGATTAACCGAACATACTTTTCCGGGACTCCATCTGCTCGCAGAGCATTGAGCAATCGATCACGATGAGGAGAGTCGAACGCGGCTTCAAAGTCCAAAAAAGCAAGCTGTAATGGCTTCGAAAACCGCTGCCACGATTCAATTACTCTTCTCACGACGAACACTTGGTCGATGGTCGATCTTCCAGGTCGAAAACCGGCTTGCTCATCTCTGGTCGTTCCTTCACGATGTTTGATAAGTCGCTCGAGAATGATAAGTTCTAAGACTTTGTACATGACACGAAGTAGAGAGATTCCTCTGTAGTTCTTAGGATTTGTGACGGATAGCTTCTTGTGAAGAGGTACGATGATCTTATGTCTACACGAATCGGGTATCCTTTCGCTCATCCATATAGTACGGATGGTGTTGGTCATTTCACTAATCCCAGACGGAGGAAGAGCTTTCAGCATTTCAGCAGTGATGTTGACATCTCCACCTGCCTTTCCATTCTTCATTTTCCGAACACAATCCAAAACTTCAGACTCAGTCGGCGGATCCTCACTGACATCGTAATGTGCTCTCTGAACATGCGGGAGCTCAGGTACTGATGGCGCTGGACGATTCAGTAGTGAACTGAAGTAATCCTTCCATATTGGCAGCGTCGCATCACCAACTGCAACTCCATTGGTAGTGTTCAAGACAGGAGAACATCTCTTCATCTTCCCGCTATACTGTCGCAGCAACGTGTAGGCTTTCTTCGGATTCTTCTCCTCCCAAGCCTTCTCGAACTCCTTAGCTCTACACGTCCACTCTCGTTCGCGGTCACGTCAGTAGAAGCAGGGGCACCAACGAGCAGGTACCAACAGACTTGTATACACACCCCCAATAAAGGAATAACGTATACTCATGCAACGCAGTGTAGTAGTGAAGAGAAAATCCCGCGCAAAAATAGTTAAGAAAGCAAGGAACGAACAAAGCAAGGTTAGTTTGTGAAAAGCATGCAGGCAACTCGAGAAACCCCATCGTGCTGAAAAAAATTGTGGTCTCAATTTGTGCAACTGTCGCAAAAAATCAATCTTGGGAATCATGAATTAGGATGATCCTAAAGAAGCTCAAGGGTTTATTGAGGAGCTCGTGCCTTATTGTTCCCGCCCGCTGGCAAGTCGCGCCATCAAACAACCCGGACAAGATTATTGGATGACTTCACGAGAGATCAGCCGTTTTCTGTGCTCAGAAAAACGAAAACATATCACATGTTATATAAATGGTAAGATACTTTAATGTCTCGAGTATCCTGCCTTTATATGGCATGTAATATATCCTTTAATTGTACAGTTGGGGTGGATTCTAGAGGTACTTTGCGTTCCCTATTGCAGGTTGGCGCAAAATCGGTGCCATATGCTATAACATAGGTGCACATAGTTTGCGCCAACCTTCAATGGGGTATGCAAAGTATAACTAGGATCCATGCCGACTGTGTGTAACTTACACTTAATTGGCAGGCTTCCTATGTAGAATCTCAAAATGCATGTTCGAGCTCGCTGCTTCAGGTTTGGAGCTGTAGGTTTCAAGTTACTGCTTAGCTTTTTTTACTGCTAGTAACAGCGAACTTTAAAGGCAGAATTCACGATAACTTTCAATTATGAGATTAATTGGTAAGTCGATTGTTTGACCCCCGGGCAGCGCTGAAGTGACGAAGAAATTGAGAAAACCGCACCAGAAATATATGAAATGCTTTACTCTCACCCCGCCTCTTTACTCTCACTGAAATTGTTTGTTGTGAGAATGGAATCTTTTGTGAACCCAATCTTAAAAATTCCCCACTTTCTGTTGCACTGTTCTTTGCTTCGGACTGTAACTAATACTGTTTTGCAAAACAATAATCGTCCATTTCCGACTAACCCCATTTTTCACGAGTGACGACCACCAAGAACATACAACCGGACAATTAGTCCCGACCAGGAAACAATCTCACTGAAGTAAGGCGTTTTAGTGCGTTTCTCACAGTTTCTTCGTAATTTTGGTGGCCCTTGGTGGCCAACGCATTGTTTTGAGTGGAAAACTTAGGAACGAAAATAATCGTGAACACTGTCTATAAACTCGCTAGCACATCTCAGAAGCTTAAAACTTACTGCTCCATCATTGAAGCAGCACGCCTGAAACTCACTGCTTCCTACTAGAAGCGGCGAGCCGAGCTTGGAACTGAATTATGGTGTATCGATCCCTTTCATGCTCTCGACCAGTGGTATTGATGAAGCGATGGTAGCCTTCCGGGAAGTTACAGAGTCCACCCGCTGATGGACGAGTTTTCGATGTTGTACCTTCCTGAGTACCCGGCAGGTAGGCAGGAAGGATCCCGGCTACCTGGCGGGTAGACAGCAGGGTTTCGAGAAAACCTAAACAGGCAGCAGCGACTGTTAATCCATTAGTGTTCCATCACACTAATTTGCCAGCGGAGGTGCTCTACGAGTTTCATCATGTTTCGACGTATCAATCTCCTGGGTATTCAGAGCGTTAAACGAATGGATAAACGGTCGCTGCTGCCTGTTTAGGAGGACCCCAGGGTTTCTAGCCACCTCGCGGGTGGACGTAGAGACTTGCGGCTGCCTGCCTAAGGGGTCCGCAGAGTTTGAGTCACGGCGTTGCTCGCAGCGACGAACAGCACTGGGTGATGCAATATCGATTACATTCGGCGACGAGGGCGACCGGCGCTACGTGAAGGGCGACCAGCGGGCACCGCATAGTGTATTGACGCCGCGACGGCCTTACATCGTTGCCAGCGAGCGGCAACCGATGCTGCGACGATAATGTTTCGAAACATTTTTGTCGCCGCGTCAAGGCTGACGCATGGCGACCACTCGTCGGTCTCTGCAACTCCGCAGACCCCTTTAGTCGATCTTGCGTTTTTAAACGTGATCAATATGTTGCTGCCAGGCAGTGCGCGCTCTGCCCGTCCACCCGCACAATCGATGTCGGACATGCTGTGCCCGCCGGAATGTATTGATAGTGGGGCTGAGACACAGCAGCCTTTTACCCGGCGGTCTCCTCTCCGTGTCTGCGGGTAGCCACCCATTCCTGTCTCTGCTCTGACAGGTGGCAAAGAAGTTGCCGCCACTAATGACATCTCGACAGGGAAGCCACAAAACTGGGGCCGGATTCATCAACGCGTGCCATTTGGTAGGGGTAAAGGAGTCGGCACGTTTGATGATTACCCCATGAAAGCTTTGGGTATCCTACCAGAGCAGTGTGTCAGCTGTCCCAGCCTATTAGCTGGGTAGGCCGAGGGCGCTGTCGGTTAGCGGTCTGCCGCTTTTGCAGGGTAATCATCAAACGTGCCGACGCCTTTACTCCTGCTCAGCACTGCCGCGTTGAAGAATCCGGCCCCTGGTGGCCATACGACTGGTACGGGAAGGTTACGCCTCCTTCCTGCGCCCGTGGTTTCATGAATACGGCCACAGGACGAGTGGCTACCCAACCAAATGATGATCGAATGAACTCGAGGCAAACTGCCTGGTTTTCGATGACCACATATGCTAGGTTTAAAAAAGGTGTTCTACAAGGACCCCCGATTGTCATTACGTTATGTAACTCACTTGGGTAGGAATGATTCACATGTAACTTATTTTGACGGAGATAAGTTACAAATGTATTATCTTCGTCTCTTGTGTTATAAGTATCCTGTTTTCAGCCATCGAAAACACATTACACGTAAGATATATCGTTTGGAACGGATGTTACTTGCGACACTTGATGTGCTCGTGTTTGGTGGATAGGTCGCATGAAGCATAGGTACTATTGTTGTACACGAACGAAATTTTCGAAAGATTTTTACGAATTTTTTTTTCGTTCGTTCTCGTTCGTTCGCAAAATCGTCAAACACAATTTTTTCAAACTTCTTCGTTCGAAATTTTTTTGAACAAATTGTTTTCATTATCGTTTGTTCAAAGTTTTTTCGAACCAATTTTTTTCATTTTTCGTTCGTTCGAAACTGTTTCGAACGCAATTTTTTCATTTTTTGTTCGTTCGAAATGATTTCAAACGAATTTTTTTCGATTTTCGCTCGTTCGAATTTTTTTTTCGAAATCGTGCAGCTATGATATGCACATGGGTCGAGATAATTCGCAAGTAATTTACATTGGCTGATATATGTTACGAGAATATTGTTTTCTACCTTTTTGACATATAATATGTCACGAGTTTTCTTTTTTCTATGTAAGGCAACTACGCAAGGACAGAACGATACTTAGGATTCCGGGGCCTGATTCATCAACGAAATTCGGGGTAATTTATATCCCGAGTTTAATTAACTCCACTTCATACCCCAAAATAAACCCCAAATGCGATTCATCAACATTTACCCCGCGAGGGCACCGGATACCCCGCCGACGTCTAATCAAGAAACTTTTGCAAGGTACGGGTGATCCATAACTTTTCGGCTGATCTGTGCATGTTTCCACAATTGTCTTCTCCACCGAATTGAATTTTCCATAATTTCAATACCGTTTTTGACAGACTTGGGTTTTTGTGAAATTTTCATTATAAGATTGTCACTTTCGCGCTTAAGACTCCACATTTCACTTCATTTTCTTATCCTTGTGACGCTTTCGAAATATTCGTTTCAAATATACAACTGCTAAGAAAGGGGTATTTGGAAGAGCACACTCAATATACGATAAAATATTGACATTACGCTATGGAACCATTCTGTCCATTCGAGAGATAATCATGCGCCCACGACAGTATTCCGTCTTCTGCTGGAATTTTAATTAATTTTAGTGGAATATGATTTTCTGGACTCTGCAGGATTTCGCTGTTGGGCATATTTCGAACAATTAATCAAATATGGGCGGTAGTCGTAATGTGTCCGAACCGCGAAAAGGGCGGGCAGAAGCGAAGGGCTGTTATTGGCGGTTGCCGGTGTATCCTCCGACCACGGCGCTTCGCTCTTCCCCACCCTTTTGGCAGTTTGGACATATCACGACCACTAAAGTCAAATCTTTATCTGAAACAGCTCATTCAATTAAAGGCATTGTCGCGATCAAATCGGCTTGTCTTCTTTTCTTCTCTAAACCCTTTTCTGGGTTCAAAGTAGTAGGACCTATAAGAAAAAATTGCGAAAAACCGCTGTTCCGGGCCAAATTTGAAGCCTGAACTTTCTTGCCTCTTGATGGCGGACGAGCCCACTCCACATCATCGGCATCGATGATCTCCAATATCAAAAACATCAGCTGGCTTGGAATTGGAATTCAATCAATGAACATTTCTCCTCTAGTCAGAAACATGGGTTGAAGTGCTTGCTTTTATTGTTCAACTGTTTCATCGGGTTAATTTGCATTTAATTCTTCCTCTGAATGTCAATGATTTTTGACTGCACGGAATGGGACTCCGATCTTTTTGGGCGGTGCTGTGCACGTGTGCACGAACTGGCATCTTTGGGCCTTAGAAACCCTAACTCTAGCCGGTTTTTCACCGCATTACCTTCAGAGTTTTTCAGCTGTTTTCGATCTGAGCTGATTTTGTAGTTTTTTCGATAACGTTTTTCATAGTGACCACTGCCTTTAAATCATGAAAACACGACCTTCAAAAAATTCTTCTGTTTTTTAGCTACGGAAATTAAAGTCTCTCCAAAAATCAGAAAAAAAAACGGTTGTGTTGAAAAATCTAAGCCCGATATGGTACGAACAAGATACGAAATGGAGCCAAAGAGAATGCAGAATATTGGAGAAATATAAAAACAGCAGTGATGTGTATTGAAGAACAGCCTCACTCGCTCATTTGAGCCCGGGCGGAGCTAGCAGCGGAGCGGTCGGTCATGGCAAAATAGAGCAGTAATAAGGAAATTTGGACATGATAAACCCGATAAGCCTTACTTCGACAGGCTCAAAATGAGTAGGAGAGGCTGTAAGTTGAATCCAAATGGTGCGATTTGCAATTCTTCGCAATTTGCTAGAAGCAAATTGCCGATTGAGCTCCTTTGTTGAGAAAATAGTATCGGATACCCGACTCCGTCAGCGGGGTATCGGATACTCCCATATATACCCAAAAAATGGGGTTTGATTTTTGATGAATCGCACAAATTTTTCCCGCGGAGTAAATTATACCCTAAAACCACGGTTTTATCGTTGATAAATTCGGCCCCTGATCACGATTGTCAGCTAGTACAATACCCGCACTAAGTTTTATAAAAACGGGGAGCATTCGCCAAACTTGGCAAAGAAACGTACTTGTAACTTTTTTAAATAAAGACCCTTTTTGATTCTGAAAACGCTATCATATTCATAGCTCAAATTCCTACATGACAATATGTTTTATCACACGGAACTCTCTGAAATTCCTTTGTTTTTGAATGAAATATTTTTGCGGTCGTTTCTCAAAAACGTCGGTGGCGAAACTTCAAGTAATAATTGTACAAGTTATAGAAGAGAAGTCTCTATGCTTTCTTCATGAACGAAATGCAGGTGGGAGAATCTTGAGATTCGTGAGGGGTGGAATTTTTGAAATCCCTCATTAAACACGCATAAGAACTTCATGAAAAGTCGGACTTGTGTTGCGAAAACGCCGAAACGTTTAATGGAGAATTTCCAAAATTCTACCTGCACAAATCTCGAGATGTTCCCACCTACATCTAATTCAAAAAAAAGGATAAAGATTGCTCTTCTATTACTCTTGCATTCACTACTCAAACATTCGCCGCACTTGGCCGCACGCGACATTTTTGAGAAACGACCGCAAAAATAATTTCATTCAAACACAAAGCGTTTGTGGAGAAGTTCGGTCCCTAAACAAATTACTACGTAGAACTTTGAGCTGTGAATATGATAGCGTTTTCAGAATCCAAAAAAGTCCTCTTTGAAAAAAAGTTGCAAACATCGAACGTTTTTTCGCCATGTTTGGCAAATGCTTCCTGTTTTTACAGAACTTTGTAGTTATAAGACAGAGAACTCGACAGATGGATGTGAAGATGAAAACGGGAAAACTTTGAAGGCAGCAATCTACGTTAACAAAAATTTTTCACTTTTATGAAATGGAGATTTATCAGAAAGCCGGTTCAGGTTTTGAGAAAAAACATTGTTCTAGATTTCGGGACATCAGAGAATTCTTAACTTCTAAATAGACTTGCTCCAATGTTTATACTCGATCAATTCTATTCCTGATAATAAAAACTCGGTGTATAAATCTCACCTTTTTGACTTATGTGTAATTCTGTGAAATCCGGGAGAAAAAAAAAACAATTTTTTTTGCTTCCAACACGTTACAATTTGTGAGTGGCAAAACCAATTAAGACATCGCGCCTGTTGTGACAAGTAGGCCAGGTAAGACAGTATGCCAGACTATCACAACAGATGCGGACCACACACATAGAAAACTTGTGGTCCTCTAATTAAGGAGGGCGCGAGGGTCACCTAATCGCGATCACTTCACGCGTAGGTCAGCAGACGTCGCGCAGAATGCATTGTCAAAAAAGCCAAAGGGTTATATCGATGCCTCGATATGAGACGTTCAAGTGGTAGAAATAGAAAGTTGTCGATGCCAGTTTTTGTGTGCTTGGTTGGAATTGCGTTTGGAGTGATTTATGCGTAACCTGATCCGTGGGGTCATTTGATATGCGGCGGGCCGGAGTAGGAGGTGGGAGTCGCGGGTCATAAAGGGGAAAACGGTGTGGGTCTTGGCCGGCCGGGGCCAGGCGGCTCGGCTGCTCCTTCGGCTAGCCTGGCCAACTGTTACAACATGGGACGTTGAAGAGAAAAGGAAGAGTGAGAAGTGGAGGTGGAGCTGCAAACGAGATGTGGATAGGATCAGAGCGAGATTCCGAGACAAGAAAAAAAAACGCATGTGGCGTGAATGAGTTCTAGAAGACCAGCGCTTAACTAATGCCAATCTTTCGATCGGCAGGCGATTGATTGCGTGCACTTTGTGACGGAGTCTGCTGAGTCATTCCTGGGGTGGAGGGACACACAGCACGGAGTCTACCATCATGTCGCCCTCCTGCACCCATTACACATCCGTGATCCTCATCCCCCGTTAACCCACTTTCTAGGAAACCACAGGATGAGTTGAGGTTATTGCTTGAACACTGGCTTTTTGGCGTAGTGACCTGCCAGACAGTATGTGAGCTGGTCAATCAACTATCACTTCTGCAGTTGAGACAGGAGACGAATGGACATAGGAATTGAGGGAAACTTGAAATTCGCTGAGCTAGCTGCTAGAAAATCAGACGTTTTCGGATGGCAATGAAAAATGAATTGGGACCTGTATCCGAGGCCGGATTCATCGTTGGAAAATGGGTTAGCGCCAAATTTGTGTTTGGCAGACCTGGGTTGGAGAATTGGGCTCGGTTTGAATAACCCGACACCTTCGATTCAGGTACGCACATCCTCGGTTGGTTGAGCTGACCCATATTTAAAGTGCTGGGAAGGTGTCTGTAAATGCACACATGTTTTAGTGATGTCTATTTCACATTCTGGAGCTGTTTGGAGGCGATCGCTACAGTACTAATGAGAAAATTTGCTATTTTGCGTTCCGAATGCAAAAATCATCCGGAGACACGGCCAGGACCCTTACGAAGCTACGTCCCCCCACTTGGACATCAAAGTTTTTGAAAAATGTCCAAAACTTTTACCCCCCCCCCCAGGTTCTGAAACAATTTTAAGTTTTTGCAGTCAAAATTTTCAAGAAAAGTATTTTATCGACCTTAATTCTTGAAAATTTTCACTGCACTCCCTATCCGACTGATTAGCCTCAGGTAGTGTACCAGGTTGTTCAATAAGTTTTGTCGTTCGATAAGAGAGGGCGTTGTTAATAGCCCAATTTTTTTTTTGTTTTGTTGGTACACTCTTCATATGAACGTATCCTCCATTTCCCCGCTACTCGCAGGGTTGAGCTTCAGTATCATAGCAGTGGTGCGGTTTTGAGAATGATTTCTTCATTTTCATAGTTGCTTTTTTCAAAAAACAACCGCTTCGCATCTACGATAGTGATAGTATGTACGACTACGAGTAGCTCGGAAATGAAGGATACTGTGCTTATCTGGGCCAAATTCCGCTCCGCAATTGCGTCTCGACACGCTTTCCAGCCGCACGCGCTCGATTCAGTCGGGTTTCCAGCGCCAAAGCCGACTCGATGTGGCTTTTTTACACAATTTTTCCAATTTTTCTTAGTTTCCAGTTTCCAAAACCCACCTAGAGTCAGCAGATCGGCGGCTGCGGCGCTGGAAGCCCCTCTGGCTCATGAGCGTGCGGCCGCAAAGCGTGTCGAGACGCAACTGCGGACCGGAATTTGGCCCAGATAAGCACAGTATGTGAAGTTTCATTTAAATCTGTCAATTGATTCTTTGTTTACAAGCCATTTAGTGTGGCCGCGTCACAGCAATGGAGAAAATTGAATACCGTGCAGTGATAAAATTCTTATTTTTGGAAGGCGTAGCACCAAAAGAAATTCGCGAACGAATGTTAAAAGTGTATAATGATTGTTCACCTACAATTAGAACAGGAGAAAGATGGGTTGCTGAATTTAAACGTGGTCGTACAAGCCTTGAAGACGATCCGCGTGAAGGACGTCCAAAAAGCGCATCAACACCAGAAATCATAGCCAGAATACAGGATATGGTTTTGGAAGATCGTCGATTGACTGAGAGAGATTTTGTAGAGGCTCTACACATCTCATTAGGCAGTGTGAGCCATATTTTAAGTGAAATTTTGGGTTTTATAAATCTGTGTGCACAATGGGTGCCGCACTCGCTAGCAATGGAACAAAAACACATTCGAGTGCGACTTTCTCAGCAACATTTGGAGCGTTTTAAAAAGGATAAAGTGGATTTTGTGCGTCGATTCATCACTATGGATGAGACTTGGATTTCTTTTTGGTTTTTTACAAGAGTGTTCTAATGTTCAGGGAGATTATACTGAATAATAAAGTGTAGTTTGAACCATAAAATTTTGTTTCTCTTATCGAACGACAAAAATTATTGAACAACCCGGTAGTTTTGACTTGCTCTTCGCTATAAAAAACATCTGTATTGAGGAAGAAGTGAATAAAATTGTGACACAGATCGTCTCACAATCTTATGATGGCATAACGATGAAGAAAAATGCGGGAAAATCTGAGCAGGAATTAAAAAAAACTGTATACTTGTTCTATGCTTGCATTAAGTTTTGTCCTAATCTTGATGACGCAATAGGCGAGCTTGAGCTGATAGGATTTTCTTGTAGTGGTGGAAATTACGGTAAGCATGTAGAACCTTTCCTAACTTTTAATGGATTCCAACCTCGGAATGGGCAAAACTCTGGCGTATGCCAAGCATTATTCGGGGACGTTTTGGACTCTCGAAAACAGCTCACTAATCATAAGGCTTCACGACACCTGGGTGCAAACCTCGTTGGGTGGGGTCACTCAGGATACGAGGGAACTCCGCCAACGCGTAGCTAAATGCCTCAGACGGAAACCAGAGATGCCCAGGGTTTCGGAGGCATCTAGTCTAATTTTGACACGAGAATTTACGTAAATTACGGAAAGTTTTGCCTCAGTTGGTGAAATTTTAGCTACAGCGCCCGCATATTCTACGTAAATTCTCGCTACAGCACCCGCATATTCTACGCTTATTCTCGTTGCAGCACACGGCCGATCGACCCACCCAGTCTTGATCTGTACTAGAAAGACGATCCTCGCTGCGATGGAGCGCATCGCCGTTTCTTCCCCACTGCCTGCAGCATCCCAGCGGCCAAAATTGTCTTTAGCAAGGTCTTTCAGAGAGCGACACCGGGTCAACCTCCACGACCACCCACAGAGTGTAAAGTTATTCGTGGGTTGACTGGGCCAGGACTGATAGAACGGCATCCCTGCGTTCCGCGTAGCCAACGCGGGTTAAGATTGCATTTCAACACAGCCTGCCGCTAAATCCGTAGATTCTCGCTACAAAATTATAGCGAGAATATACGGGTTTAGCGTCAGAGAGGACAGTGGTTCGAACGACACAAGAATATGCGGGTTTTAGCTATCGTAGCTAAAACCCTTGAATTCTCGCTACATGGAATGGGGCGGCGTTTCAGGCCGCGCCCTCGGAGGCATCTAGCTACGCATTGGCAGAGAAGAAAGAATGATACAGTTCCAAAACTCTATGCATTTTGATGGAGTTTCTGTAAGAACAATGACTGATGGCACTATCAAATAGCAGATACCGGTAGAAATCTGCGTTTTGACGGATAAGAAACCTCCAACTATGTTTGCATCGAGACCTACGGCCGGGTGGAACCCTTGTGTGGACACGTAAACCTTCACAGGTTCAAAAAAGTTCGATTCTCAACTGGTATTGTTAACCAGAATGGATGTGAGCGCGGGTGGGAGAGGGGGTGCCAGCGGCGGTGGTTTGCGGTTTCCCCTGCGCACATAGCTCGGTTTGGCATTGGAGCGCGGTATTTTTCGACGGATCGCGGCAGTGCAAATCGGAATATTGCACTAAAATGCCTTAGGTTGCGGAGTTTCCAAGTGGTCTCACCGCAGTTCGTAGAGGATAGGCTTAGGTTGGAAATAGTACCTTTGGGAACCCAGGGTTGCCTTTTCAAAAGAAAAACCTACGTTGTCCAATATCAGCCGAAGGCGCGGTTCTGGACAACTGTATTTGACAACGAGAAAACGGATTTTAGGCGATTTTCTTCGTAATTTTGAGGTAATTGGAGGATTGTTAGGTATCAGTTTTTAGGGAATTCCATGGAGATTCTGATTCTTTTTTTTCAGAATTCTGAAAATCTGAAATTTTACGAGGCACGTACATAGTCCAATTTTCGAAGTGAGGAACCAAAGCGAACAAAGTCCTGCTTAATGAATGTAACTCGTCTAAATGTTTGGCTTAGGTGCTGAAAATTTGGCTACTGCCTAAAACATGTATATTACATCGTTATGCACGGATTCTTTCCTCCAGTGTACTGTAGTGGTGCTGTACTATTGTTCTCTTTGATCTTTTTGGTGTTATCACAATATGTGAGACAACCGCGTCCGAACTCCTCGTTCCGAGACCTGTTTTACTCACAGAAAGAGAAACGCGGCTGAACCTCCCGATTTTTTCTGTTTTGGCCCGAAATTTCTCCGCCCCCCCCCAAAAAAAAACTCTGAATTACGAAAACTCTTAGGTCCCCCCCACCGTTGTTCAGCTGGACAACGCCATCCTCACCCTGTCCGGAGACTAATACGCTGTGTTCAAGGTGCACCAACCCCTATATTTCTAAAACAGAATTTCTGAAGAAGATAGTTTTAGAAACTCATTATTATTCAAATTTGCTTGAAAAGTTCAATGTTTTCTGGTTGATTTGCTGAACTTTTCTCTATATTCCTCTTTTGTACAATGACAAAGACCCTAAATTTCGAGAGAGAAAAGCAACAACGAGATTCTCTGGTTTTCTCAATTTCTATTGTTCCCGTAACGTGTGATTTTAATGCTATTCCCTCATTTGTTCTTTCACCTTCTCAAATCTGATAGCTTGACATAGCATACTTTTAGAATTACATATTTCGTTATTCGAACCAAACTTTGAGTACTGCATGGAAAGGTTCTTATTTTGAAAACCTCAATTTCACATCATTATCTCACAATCAGAGGTTCGATGCAGCCAGAGCGACGTTGTCTGGACGTATAACCATGGCAGGCTTAACCCCAAGTTGCGGATACGCCGCCATTGTATTTTTCCCAGAATTTCGAAGAAAAATACCGGAAATGTCGTGAAGTGGTGAGCTATCCCCTCACACATACATACAAGCTACATACATTTCAATGCACCTGAAGTCTTATCACAGATCTGCGCCGGAATAATAAGAACAAATAAAAAGTTACAAAAAATAAAAATAACAAAAAACTTTTTTCTTTTTTTGTATCTATGGTGTATCTTAAGTAAAGATATCAGGTGTATTGTTAATTTTCGAAAGCTGGGAAAAGCTTAGCATTTTTCAACGTTCCCGGAGTTTTTTCTTCGAAAGTCAGAGGTAAATCACAAATTTGCCGTCGATTATGGCCGGCGTTCCCAACTAGGAACCGAGCTAGTCGTGGCTACAGAACGATCAGCGGAAATACGTGACTGCCCTATCGCTTTTTCCGTTGCCGTGGGCTGTATAGCCTGTCCTAATGAGAATGTCAACCAACGCGGTCGGCGTGCGTGAGCAACAGCCATGGGGGAAGAAATTTTTCAGACAAGCCGTCCCACGGCTGCTAACAGCTGTCTAGTATATTATTCACCATTCGTAAAACAATCCTGGTAATCCACTAACAGACCCGAAAAAATGACCTCGCGACGGCCGCTCGACACGCACGCTGACCGCGCGTCTAAATCGGAAAGACTTCAATGTTGAACTCCACAATTTTAGTATGTGCTCAACACACTTTTGGTGGTCGATTATTTTTCCAATCACTGAGCAGTACAAAAGCTGTGGTTTTTGGCATTTTCAGAGTAGATGAATTTTTTCGATTTTGTTTTTTTGAGATTCAGTTTGAAAATCCTATCGATGTATCCATATCATACTAACTGTCCATTCATTCAAAGCAAATATTTGAACAATTATTATTATGACGCCCAAACGCAAAACCCCTCAGAGTTCGGAAATTCCTATTTCTCGAATCCTTTTCCCAACATTTCGACCTTAATTTGTCTTCCAGGAGCCTTTCAATTATAATTATTGAATCGTCAAAATTAGGTATCACCATGGATATGAATTCAGTGAAAGATACTAACTTATTCTTAGTTTCGGTTTTGACATGTTTTTAGTTGTATGACGTACTCTGAGTCCAAAAAAAATTAATTGATGCAATAGTTTTGGAAAAAAGCTTGTTAGACGAAATTTCGAACGAACGAGATTTGAAAAAAAAACATTCAACAATTTTCAAGCGAACAAAAAAATTGAAAATCTTTCGAAATTTTTGTGTGCTCCGCTCGTGTACAACTATATTTCGCATCCTTGCTGCGACTACGCCCACCCCAAGAAGCTCTTTAAAATCGGCTCAAACTTCACGTTCTCGGAGAAAAGAGGTGATTCAAGAGGCGATCGTCATTGATTGAAGGAGGAGAAATGCTTCCAAACGCGCCTTGGGTCCCGAGTAGATTGACCGGACTCGGACGAGGCCCACCGGATACGCATATGACCACTCGTCCCGAGGATTGTAAACGAGTTGAACAGAGCAATAGATTAAAAACCATCTATTGATTTATCCAAACCCACGAGCGCCTTTTTGCGTTATTCCTGCTTCCACCGCTCGGGTTATTGTGAATAACACTGAACTAGACAGTTGAAACCACTGAAAGGAAAACAGCGTACTGAAACTAGGAGAAGATTCTGTCAGAAAAATGTACAAAGGAAATATAATCAGCGAAAGTGGTGACGCAGTGAAAAATGAGCTACAGAAGTGCAATTACATGGTGATGGAGGAAAAGGGAATTCGATGACAATGGAGTAAGTATCTTTAATGAAAAGGCGTTTTCTGGTCGCACCCGAAAACGATAGGGCCGATGTTGCTTTTGTACAATGTGAGAGATGAAAATGTAGGTTGTACAAATTAATAACCATGCCGCGCATCTTCACTTTCATCTCCCCCTCTTCTATTAATTGCTAAAATATTATATTTTATTATTTGGAAAATGCACGGCATGGTTAATAAATTGTGTTTGTAATTAAATGACACATATATGTTTGTAAACAACTAGCCATGAAAAAGTGGATGGATCGCTCTCGTCTGCATGAAATGCGAGTTCGTGTTGCCAGAACTGCATTTTGAACTGCAAAGAGAAGAGAAGGCAAACCATACGTGACAGGTGAAAAAAAAGAGTTGAATCAAGGTAATGAAAGCTGTTATGAGGCTTCAACTGTCGACTATACTGCTGTGCAAGTACACAGAAATATTCATCTCCAACGATTAAAGGCAGCGTTCACGATGAAAAAGTTTGCGGTTTTTTTCGCAGAGAACTAACGGTGTGGCGGAAAGTGATCCATTCGCGAAGAAAAACGCGAAAAAACGTCTAGAAGTGCCTTAACTCGGCTTCCCAAAAAGTCGGAGACTCCACCCCTTTTCCGGAGACCCCGCCACGGTGGGCGAGTTCTTCCTTTGCTCGTGGACGAGTTTCTGCAGCGCCGCAGTTGGCATTGTAGCGCGTTCTCGTGCTAATCAATTTATCTTTTTTTCTAGTTGCTCGTTCTTTTTCCATTGTGTTATTTTGTTGTCCTTTTTTGAAATTAGCTTGCTTTTGTTTTTCAAATGTGTAATTTTTAGATGAAATCGGTAAAATCGAGAGAAATGGAATCGTTTGATGAGATAGTTGCAGGCCTTAGAGGTGAGATTTTCAATAAATTCATTTGATTTCGTGACTCATGACTCATTTCGTGACGGTCATAAAATTTCGCTGTGGCTGGGAGTTTTCTTAATATATCAAAGTAGCATTTCTATTAAGAACGAGAAGAGGATGAACTTTTGCTTAGTGTCAATCTTTCCGAATAAAAATCTATACGTTTTGCACTTGTCGTAACTATTCCAATAAATTTTTCGGGCGCACTACTGCATCCGGGAATTTACTGGGGTGTGGGACGTTTAGGCCTAAAAGCTGCATCGCAGACTGGGCAGAAAGAGAGGTTGGAAAACTCAAATCAACCTGAGAATCGCCAATAATGTTTCACACCTTCCAGTTCCAGCTGTGATTTCCGCCATATCTGAGGCTTTTAAATCCCCAGATTTGTCTGATAATCTTATTTGATGAAAATTAGAAGAAATATATGTATAGTCAAGGCTGCGATGACTAAACCGGGCGGCGCTGAGTTGAAGCGGGCGCGGCCGCGCAGCGTGTCAAATTACCCTCGTCGCAGTTATTCAAGTGAATTCACCAGCATATTGCCCGTGTTCCTTTGAATCTAAGGAGGAAGAAGTCGAAAAATGCTAGAAATATGAGGAGCAGGCTAGCAGAGTCACCTGGGTGTTCGAGCAATCTGATACAAGCCGCGTGAGAAACCTCCATGAGAACTCGTACTGTGCTTATCTGGGCCAAATTCCGGTCCGCACTTGCGTCTCAACACGCTTTGCGGCCGCACGCGCTCGAGCCGGCCAAGTTGCCAGCGCCAAAGCCGGCCCGATGTGGCTCTTTTATACAGTTTTCTCCAATTTTTATTAGTTTCCAGTTCCCAAAACCCACCTAGGGCCAATAGATTGGCGACTGCGGCGCTGAAAACTCAATCGACTCGGGAGCGTGCGGCCGCAAAGCGCGTCAAGTCGCAATTGCGGACCGGAATTTGACCCAGAGAAGCACAGTACCCGCCGCATTTTCAGGCGTTCTGATATCTGCTAAATAAGCTCACCTTTAAAGGCAGTGTTCACGATAATCTTCGATTTTGAGATTATTCGCTAAATCGATTGTTTGGCCCGAGTAGAACTGGAATGACGAAGAAACCGAGAAAAACGCACCGGAAGGGCACGAAATCCTCAAGTATCAGCCCGCCTCTTAAGTATCAATGGAACTGTTCGTTGTGACAATGAGATCTTTTGTGGACCCATCTTTCGCAATTCTCCATTCTGTATTGCTCCGTTGTTTCTTTCGGGCCCTAACTAATACTGTTTTCCCCAAAATATTCTTCCATTTTCGATTAGTCCCATTTTTTGCCGGTGACAACCACCGTGAACATGTTTATCCAACCAGACAACTAGTCCAAGCCATAGAATAATATCACTGAAATAAGACGGATTAGTGCGTTTCTCGCCTTTTCTTCGTGATTTTGGTAACACTTGGTTGCCAACGCATTGTTTTGAGTGGAAAACTTGGAAACGAGAATCATCGTGAACACTGCCTTCAAGTCCGATTTCCTGTGGAATATGAGGCCCTGAATTAGTTACTCTACCGATTTTGGAGAAGGAAGTGTACCCAGGGTTGTGTGCAGTTTAGAGTGGGTGGAAACCCGAGTTGTGGCTTCACAGCGGCCTGGGGGGACCGAATTCTCCGGCAACCTGATTCCAGCCCAAAGGTCCACCACCTAAGCGTTCTTTTCCTACCGGAATGAAATTTCGGTCCGCTTTCGCGGAAAGTCGCTGTTGCAGCGCGCAGTTCAACGATTATCGTGCACCGATTTCATGGCCCAAGCAAAATTATCAATAAGCTGCGTGTTGCAACAAGCGGCTCACACAGTGTCAAGTGGTTACGACAACGACACGAACGCAGAAATTTTCAGAAATGCGATTTCCGGTACTGAGGCCAAAATGATGTTGGGCCGCGAATGAAACATTCTGAAAGGTATCCCATTAAGGTAAGGAGTGTAGTGTTAGGGTCAAAAAGTTGAAAAAAAGCTGGAAATATTCGAATTTTGTGAAAAAATCAGTCCTCAAATCGTCGAGGGGGCGGGGCATGAGAAATGTTGACATCACTGAAATATTCTGACACCGAAAGGATGGGGCGTGGTTCCGTAAGGTGCAGGACTACGGTCTCGTTGACTTAGGGAATTCCGCAACTGCGGGCCGGATTCTCATTCCTATAAGGATAGTATGTAAACTTTAGTTGAAGCCTAATTTAGGGCCTAATTTAATCAAATGATGACATAAAGAACAATAAATCTAGACCTAGACCACTTCACAACTTTTTGCAGGGCCCACCGCGAGTAACAAGTTCGGCAGAGCGATTTCGTCAGACACATCCCTGACAGACAAGCTAGAAGATTGAGAAGCCGCTTCGATGTAAGTTGGTCTTCTTTTGCCCAGCGTTTGTTACAAGAGGGGCTTTCACAGTGGCGTCGCTGCGCAAGTCGCTGTCGCTTAGATTGTTCAACAGATGGGGAGTGCTACGCAGCGCTTCGTAGAACACCCCATCTTTTGAGAAATCTCCGCGACAGCGATTTGCGCAGCGACGCCACTGTGAAAGGCCCTAAAGATGCTTTTTCTCGTGAGTTTGCCTGGTTATTTTTGCTTTTTACTACGTCGCTTGCGAAACGGTTTTTAGCACCCCGGATCTTTTGTTTCAGTAGTCATCCATCAAGCTGCCAAATTTCCCACCCTCGAAATTTCACCCACTTCTGGTTTTCATAAATCCTATCGTGAACGCGGAACGTTGCCAAAATTTTTAGGAGGGGTCGGAGCCCAAGGGTGGGCAAAATCGTCGCGTGAGTGCGAAATTTGTTTATAGATCCCCCAGTATCTTTCTCTAATATTAATACCCCGATATGAGTTGTTAGTATAGCTTTGCTGCAAGGTTTCATTTTGACAAACGTTGATTGGCTCCTAAGAGTTCACCTTTGTGAGGGTTAAGCATCGGTCTCACGACTAATAGCGCCTGCCGGCTAATCTTGTTCCGGTCGGACGAAAACTAAATAGTTTGTTGCCGGAGATCTGACCTGCGCCTGATTTCATTCATCAGAAACTTTTTACTAATCCGGGGTTTTCCTTCTCCCTTCAAAATCAGACGAGTCAAAGGGACTGAGGTGTGCATCTTCCATGCAAAATAAGATTTTCAATTGGGATCCAGTTTCAGGTATCATACCTCAGAACGCTGCGAGGCGAATCAGTTTTTCCTAATTCAAAATATGTGTTCCCCACTTTCGAGTTCTGACGTTCGAAATAATTTTCAGAGCCACAAACAGCTTCCTTTGAGGATGAGGCAGCATTTTTGGGTTAATTTTTTACTGCATGTTGTGCAAGTCATGGTTCCGATATATGGAATGGATCACACTTCCTATCGTCGTTGGACGCGATGAGTAAGCGCAAGCTGAAGGTGTCGCCTTTATTTCTGTTGCGGGAGGGTGGGGGGGGGGCAGCTTAAAGCATTTCCACAGTGTTGGTCACGCTTTACGGCACGATCAAGTCTGAAAAGTTGTATTTGGCGGCGCCGCGAGAGCTTGTCTCGAAAGATTGAACTAAGCATGGTTCAGAACTGCTTGTACATTAAAACTGACATTAAAACAAGTCATAAAGATGCACAATATTCACAGTCGACGCAAAATAGTTCAGGGCAAATTGAAATTTGTTCGAATGATCTACTTCTCGACTTATCCGGGAGTCACGTTTTTCGAATGATTCACTGTTTTGGAATAAGTCGAAAATCGCCCTTTTTCAAATGATCGACTTTTTTGATTTATACGGGATGTCGTTTTAGAATAATCGTCAAAGTAGATTTAATCGAAGTCGACTTTTTTCAATTCGATTTGGCCCAAGTATAATGAATACAGGCTATGGGCGAAGTTTGATGTATTACAGAGGGGGGTCAAACCTTCGACCAAGGACCAAGATGGGATTCCATCTCTGGGGGGGCTGGGGATTGAGAGCAGTATCGCTAGTATGAAGCAGTATGTAGGTATATAATGGCAATTGCATACTCTGAAAATAAAATCTTCAGCTGCGACTATCAAATTTTCTCTGTTGATACTGTCAGGAAGTTTCTGGTTTTGATAGATTTTTTTTCAGGCTATCCGCCCGCCTCGACTCGATGTCATTCTCAGGAATTCGCATGGATTCATATCCTACCGAAGTCGAGGTCCAAAGACCGTCAGAGTCAAGGCCCAAAGACAGACAGAGTTAAAGTTAGTTTGCTCAACTTCTTTAATATATATCAAGTGCATCGTCCGCACCACCGTTCAGATCCGAAAATTCGGCGCTTTTTTCATCTGTACTGTCCTTATGGGAGCGAAGTTCCACTCTGCAGTTGCGGACAGCCGCTGTTGCAGCGCGATGATAATCGTGCCGGGACCACCGGGATTATCCCTTGTCCCAGCGCCAGTATCATCGCGCTGCGTGTTGCAACAGCGGTTGTTCGCAGTTTCGGAGCAGAATTTCATTCCGGTAAGTGCTGGTGCAGTTGTGGGAAGCAATTTTTAGTTTGATGGCTTTCTTTGTTCAACCCGTTCTCAATGTTACCCATATCGGTGTGAAAATCCGGTGAGCAGTTGCAGGCAACCGATTCTTTCAGACGACCTCTCTTGTATCACTGCACATCCAAGGTTAGGCGTCCTTCATAGTCCTCACTGTAGGCGCGGCAAGGGCGGGATGAGCGGTTGACTACGAAACCTTTCACCGCGCGGCACTCGCGAGAAACAACTATTAAATCTCCGGCGGCACCTCCAGGGCGATGCGGGTTAAAGTTGGGCCTCGACTGTTACATGCGCAGAAATTCCTCGCTGGCATTTGCGTATACGGTAATGTACGATAGTCGCAGAATTATTTATGTTGGAGTGGGATTAAACTGACAAGGGAACCACTATAAGTCATAGTAACCATTCCAAATGAAATGTACTTTTCTAGAACCATTTTCGGACGAAACGTCCGAATACGCCCATCGCAGCTGCCTAGACCCACACTGAAAGAACTTTTGAGTGTTTTTAAAGCTTCGCGGCAAAATAAGGGTCCCCAATTGAATTTTCACGGTGTTTTTGAATTTTTTCCGGGTTTCGCTGAAAACATGTATGTAGGGGTAATCTGGTGTGCTGAACACGGATCTGGGGTTCGCTTGTCGAAATTGTAAGGTTTACTGTAGGTTACGGTGGGTTACATGTCATTTAAGAGGCGAAACCTACCTTGATAATTCGAGAATCCACAATTGGGCATCGAAATCGTATTCAGCACCCCAAATAACCCCCACATAGAAACTGAGACAAATCTGAGACTTTGACAAAATTACCGTATACCCACCGTAATCTACCGTAAACTGTCAAAAATCGATAAACTGTACAACCAAACGTTGTTTCGATGGTAGCTTTGGCTGCTGATCACGATTATGAGGTCCGTTTCCGGATTTTCGTAAAAATGATGTGCTTTTTGGAGGATACAATAGGTACGGAAATCAGAGAAAAAAAAAACGCCAAGAACTTCTTTCAGAGTGGGTCTAGGCAGCTGCGATGGGCATATTCGGACTTTTCGTCTAAAAATGATTCTAGGAAAGTACATTTCATTTGGAATGGCTACTAAGATTTATAGTGGTTCCCTTGTGAGAAGCGAATATCGATTGAAATGATCCACGGCGATCCAGGCGGTCCGCCAGGGTCCAGCGGGTTGCGAAATTTTGCAACAAAGGGTGGGGGTCGTAAAATTTTCGGCCCAAAATGAAGGATAGGGGGAATCGCATTTCAAAACAATAAATAATTTTTTGGAAAAATTAGCTGCCCAGAAATCGCGCCCGGTGGATCGCAACAATTTTGAATTTTGGAAAAAAAATTATGGTGACGGGGGTTGCTCCGATTTCGAAATTTACGCAACGCCCCGCTTGGCCCTGGGTGCCGCTATGGGGGTGATAGATGGGCGGCCAATGTGTGCCTCGCGGTGAGAACTTTCATAGTCCACCACGCTTCCCGTGCGTGCCGTGGTTGCGGTGAGGACTTTGAAAGATGCCTTAGGCGTGCCGCTGCGAAGTGCCCGTGATAGGCGCGACCCCCTCCCTCCAGATCACTTATTATTAACCCACTCCCTTCTCCCTTCCCAATAAAAATGCGTGAGTGCGGCTCTCATATGAAGGCGAATGTGAAAAATACTATGCGAAGGTCGGCCGCTCAACTTTCGCAATTGTCTGCCTTAGAATGAATCCTACAGTAGCCCTATTGTAGGCGAAGAATATGCTCCACTAATTTCAGACGTCTAAAAGCCCTTTTGCAGACATTTTGCTTTCCGACGTGAGGCGATGCAATCCGACTCTGCGCGCGGGGCTCACTAGGCCTGTGATAGAGCAACTGATAACATCGATCACCCACCATCAACGTAGAAATTCACGTTCAACGTCGCGTTGCGACGTCCGTCATCATCCGGCGTCGCATTGTGGCACTCAACGATGTCGCAGCCGCATTCTATAACGTGTCGGGCGGCGTCGTTCAGCAAACTGTGAAAGGGACCTAAGTCCAGGCTGCGATTTACAAAGTTTTCGCCACTCCGGTAGGCAAATGTATCGTCCACTACTCGAGCGCGAGATCTGCTATCACAACTACTCAGACAAACCATCGCTCGGAGCGACACCGGCTTCTCCCAATTATGAAGTCATCGCCCGGAGAGCGGCCGAGGGCGAACTGGCACCGCGGTCCCTGTCCGGTTCCAGTTCGCCCTTCAGTCGCTGTCCGGTCGCTCTCGGGGCGACAGCGGTGTCAATTCAAGAGATAGATAGGCGCAGAATTGGTTGTTTTCTGAGTGATAAACTGTGGGACCTCAGTGGCAATGTGCCGGACGCCGGATAAAGTGTGCGGGACCCCAGTGACGTTGCGCCGGACAAAGTGTGCGATACCCAAGAGGGAGTGCGTCAGACGCCATAAAAATGTGCGAGACCTAAATGGGAATACGTCAGACGCCGTGAAAAAGTGTGCAGGACCCCGAAGGAGTGCAGACTGTCATGAAGTGTTTGAGGGCTAAGCCGAGCCTTCACTGAGCCGCTTGCACAATCGGTTTCCGTTTTTTCCTTGTCTTTTCGCTTTCTGTGACAACTGAGGCAGGAATATCGGATCACCTGGCAAATTTATGTCATCTTTCGCCTCCCCGAATATACCCAGTGCGATTTCCTCGAGCTTAAGTCCGTTACCCATCATCCGAGGGACCATTGAAGAGTGCATGGTGCAGTGGCAGACATGAAAAAACATGGTAAAGGGAATGATCACGTCCTAATGTATTTATCACATGCGCAGCCGGTATAAAAGGTGCCTCATCTCACTCGAGTCCTCATTCGACATTCTGATGCCGGCCCTGGAAGGTGACTTGGAGTCCCTCTCCCGAGGCCAGCATATTTTTGACCGCTGAGGGATAGGGGATCCCACAGCTGGGGGGTGGGGCCATTTTTGCATCGGTCTGCAGGGAGGGTGGTTCCTCACCGCAGACCTCAGCGAAGGTTACGCCCTTGTTGCGGAACGAGGCGGGGATTTCTCTGCCGTGGACCGCGACATTTACGCACCTCTCGAGAAGAGTGAATGAAGAAAACCTAGGGGGAAATTTCGAAAATCGGCCGAACAGCGACCGCAGTGCCAAGTGTGACTGAATAGCGCTCTGAGCGGGACTGTGGTCGCCCGGAGAGCGGCCGCTGTAGTCCGAGTAGATGGCTAATTTTCGCTCGGAGCGGAAAGACAGCGTCGCTCTCTGGTCCCGCTCCGAGCCATGATTTGCCTGAGTACGTCCGAAATACTTCCGGCTTACCCCCCCCCCCCCACTCCCGGTGCCGCTCGCAATCATACCTGGTACTTTTGCACATTATAACAGGTCATCTAGGGCAGTACCTGGAATAACTTAAGATACTTTGAGTTGGGGCGCCTGTGGGGCAGTGGCAAGAGACGCCTTTTTCACGCGCATGGTCAAGAAGTTTACTTTACTTTCTTGAGTTGAAGTTCTTTTTTCAGGTATCACGTCGATATCATTCCATTACTCACAACCGATCGATTCTGCAGCAGGAAGTTACAGGAATGGCGGCTCCAATTTTCTGTGTCGTTATTACTGATAATGATTCGTAATGAGGATTACTATGAGATTTCTGAATAAATTCTCTCTGTACTACTTATGTTGAGCCATCGGGAAAAAGCTTCATTTAAAGGCAAGATCCGGTAAAATTTTGACACTACCGAAATTTTGGTTAAATAGCTTCATTTAAAGGCAAGATCCGGTAAAATTTTGACACTACCGAAATTTTGGTTAAATAGATTGGGCTGGCCTAGCTGAACATCGTCTTAACGTTTCACGAACTCTGAGTCCTTAGTTCTGCAGAAAACAGCCTGAAAGTCAGGGGTTACGGTATTCACAGCATGATAATCATGGCTGGAATGACCGATAATTACACAGCACTTTTGAAGAATGCGTGGACAACCGCTAAAATATGGACGATGGCCACACTTTTCTGACTTTTCTGAATCATCGGCTCACGGAAGTGGCTAGAATAACCTGAGGAAGACGGGTTTAACGCAGTTTTCGCAGGTTCCTTGAGACTACCTGTAGCATGAGCACCGATTTAGCGGGAAATCTCAAAATCGAAATTCTGCCCGGACCCTGCCTTTAAGTGGTGCAGGTGTAGGATTCTTTTGGGTAGACGTGATTCAAAGGTTATTTCTTGAGTTGATTATCATCCCTGAAATTGTGCGCATAATTATGGCCAAAGTTCACGTTTCCGTGCAGTTGACAGCCACGAGGTGGGTGTTGTCATGGAGGCTTAGGAACTGTGCGACCAGCGTTTTGTTAGTCCATAAGCTCATCGCAGTAAGCATCGTTAATCTCAGGGGACAAGTGAATGACTGTGCGGCAGAGAGGACGTGATTACTGCTGCGCGGGCTACTCCGGGTCTACTGCTCCTGATTTTGCTTACGTAGAACATTAACATTGTTATGGGGCCACAGCGCAGCTAGAGAAGGTACATCTGGCTTGCCTAGCGAGTTGAGTCTCGGACGGTAGTGAGACCTCATAATAAAAAGAGCTTTACCTGACTAATTAACCAAGGTCAGCATTTGCAGCAATATGTGATCCAAGCCCGAATGATTTCTCATTTCGAAGCGGCATCGCAGCTCCAGGGAGCACAGGTGATACGCTCGACTAGTGTGAGATGCGATTTTTATGGGAAGAACCTACAACCGATGATGGTTACTAAAGTGATGTCACTATTGAAGTGAAGTTCCGGTACGCAGTTGCTGGCAACTTTTGGTGCGACAAACTGGAAGCAAAGCCGTGCCAGGACCGCGAGATCCATGTACGATTATCTCGGAGTTGCGTGCTTCAACTATTCTTGACGAATTTGCGATCATCGCCTTGAAGACTAAAGCCGTAGACCCCCTAATCCGGATCAAAATTAACCGGGTTGTCCGCGTGCGTGTGCTCGCCCATGCTGCTTTTATGACCCCCTCTCTCCACACTCTCGCTAAGGCCGGGATCATAGTTTCCGCGACCAGCGATAGCGATAATGCATATTAGGCAAATCAATTTTCGGTCGATATTGATGGTAAGCAATGCGTCGCGTCGCTCGTCGCTGAAAGTATGACACCGGCCCAACTCTGCCTAGAGTAAGTACAGCCTATTTTCGAGGAAGAAAGCCGGGTGGGCGACCGCATCGCGCCATCGAAGCAGATCATACAAGAATTTTCCCAATCTCGCCGACGAGTTTTTAGCTTTTCTTTTGACGTTTTATTGCCGGCGACTGAATACTGAACTAAAATTTCCAAATAATAGAAGAAAAGTCGTCGGCGGGACTAGAAAAACTCGCTTGTGGTCCGCTTCAACCGCGCCCGCGGTGAGCCACCCGGCTTACTTTTTGGAAGATAGGCTGTACCTAATGTAATCTTGCAAAAATTGAAAATGAGCCTGTGTGAAAAAACAAATAATCGTGTTCGCCTTTCGATTGAACCCATATGGAATGTTTGTGGCAAAAAATAAAGCCTAGCTCTATCATTTTTAGCCGTTCGAAGTAAGGCTCATCGGGATTATGACGTCGAAATCTCCTTATTACTGTCATATTTTGCCGACCGCTCCTCTGCTTACTCCGCCCGGACTCATCCGAGCAAGCTAGGCTTTATGTCTCTTACCTATGGATTCCAAGAAGTAGATTAGTGCCAAATAAACTTTTACAGCTAGGTTCTTCATTTCTTAATTTATTTATTCTAGATGGAAGTGCTGCATTGATTGTTGCAATTCATCCTTCTTTTGTGAATCCACACGTTCACAATTTTTTCTAAATCATGCCGCACATTGAAGTCTCTTTTCATTCTGAGTCGTGTGGAATGTTATTGAAAACATCCGAAACCTTCCCGGAGATCATTTCAGGCATTTATTTCAATCTTTATATACACGATATAAATGCCTGAAACAAGTGCCCACGTGCAAATTTTGGATGTTTCGAATAAGTTACACAAAAAAGGTAAACAAAATGCAGTCCGAATTTCCTCCATACAAAATAAACAAATCAAGAGAATAAGAACATAAATGCACAGACTGAGTTGGGCCAGTGATAGAATTGCGAGCACTCCTAGTCGTCGGCTAATGGGAATTGATTCTGTCTTGGGTTCAAGACAGCTGATGGCCCTTGATGTGCGTTATCGATAACTCGTCCCAAGATGCCATGCCATAGGAAGAGGACTCGGCCACCGTCAAAAACTGACCAAGATTGAGCTGCTAATTTTGATCGAAGGAGGGGCTTTTGAGTGGTTCTTTGAAATAGGTTTCACTACACTACACCCATAGAAGGGTTTTCTGCAAAAAACTTGACACTCAAATTTTAGCGTGAACGCTGCCTTTAATGCGGAGAGGTGCCACAGAATATGGGTGAGGTCGGAAAACGTACAAGTCCAGAGGTGGTGGAGATGAAAAAAAGCCGTTTTCCCACCGATACATAATTTATTTTTGGAAGGTTTGAAGCATTTTAGGACATACTTTGGTACCAACTCTTCCCTTAGCAGTTTTTCCCTACTAGAATTGTTATAACTTTCTTTATTAATAATATCTACCCGTGAAACTGTGACTGGGTTAGGTTTAGGACCTGGCATACGTTCGCCGGGCTAGAGACAGCGGTTCGAGAGGTGAAGGTTACTAAGGATACCTGAGTGGGAAATGGTGAAGGTCCCCTATAGACCTGCAACTTCAAAATTCAACGTTTTCTTAATCCTCCGCTTTTGCATTCAATTTTTTTTAAATTATTAATTTTGAAACATTTTTTTCGTTAAGTGACCGCCTTCTGAAATTCACGATTTCCAATGAAATTATCTGCCGAGGTCATGAAAAATTACCTTTGAGCTGTCTTGAGGTCGATTTTTTTCCGGAAAACTTTTCCAAGCGAATTTTGAAAAACTACCTGTTTTCGCCCAAAACTTTTCCTACCCTTGAAGATAGCCCTTTGGTGAAGCTTGTTTTTGGAATCCCACATACAATTCAGCTTTCTTTGCAGATGACCTCTACCCGTGAAACTCAGACCGGGTAAGGTTTATAGCCGGGGTTGTGGGCTGAGGTACTTCACAGCCCCAGGGAAGAGCTTTTTCGAAAAAAGTGCTTGATGTGAGTAGCGACAAAATCGAAGTTTCCCTCACACCCGAATGTATGGAACTGGGTGTGAGGGGGGAGTTAGTTATTTTCTCGTCCTTCACACCTAGCAATTTTTTTCGAAGAACCCTTCTCTGGGGCTATGAAGTGCCTCAGCCCACAACCCCCGTCCTATAGCTTCGTTGGGTGGAGTCGGGTACTCCACCAACCTTCACCATTGGAAGAATCGGTTACGTCCGGGAAAAAGCCTCAGAAAAGGACCAAAGTGACCCGACATTCGTGCAAGTCATTTTCAAGATTGGATGGGTGTCCTTGCCGGTTTTTGGTCCATAACTTTTTTTGGGCTCAGAGATAGACCTTTGGTGAAGCTTGTTATTGGAATCCTCATAAAGTACTGCATCGAATAACGTTCTCATATACAAAAAATACGTTCCCACTCTTCCAGCCAACTTCAGTTTATAAAGTGCATTTTTTTAACCTGGAGCTGACGGTTTTTCGTTGACAACTTTTTTACATTAAGAGATGGACCTTTGGTGAAGGTTGTTTTACATAGAACCCTGCGTCGACTGCTGTTTCTAAGTTTGAAAAATTATGCCTCGATCCTTCAGCCTAATTCGTTTTATTAAGACCAGTTTTTTGCTTATAATTCTTTAATGTCCACGATACGGCAGTGTCCACGATAAAAACCATGTCTGTTTTTTTGGTGGAGATCGGCAGCTGCGGGGCCTAGCTCAACCCTAACGTTGAAAAAACTAAGAAAAATGAGCTCGGAAGGGTCCCCTACGGGCCCAAAGTTGGACACTGGTCAGCTCGTCACCCCCAGATGCACTTTCCACGCCCACTGACGTGATTAAATGAATGCTCGAGAATGTGAGATGAGCGATAGTTTTCGAACGATAGCCCCGTTCTTCCCTTTATTCCCAACTTCTCTCTTTACTCAGGTCAGCTCGCATACATCGGGTGAAAATGACGGAAGTTACAAGCCTCGGACAACTCGTCCACCATGCTTCCTTTGCTCAACTTTTGAGGGACCATAACTCCGTTCCCAGAAGGTCTTGTACGATTCCAAAAAAACCATGGGAATCAGCATTGGACCGTCTTCAAGATAGGCAAAAAAAAAACAGAAAAACGATTCTAATCGTGAACACTGCCTTTAACCGTTAGAGATAGTGTTATGGTAAAAAAAGTTTTCGCAATTTTCGTAAAATTCTGCATCGAATGATATGTCGGATTCCTATTTTTACTTGCTCCATAAGCCAGCCAGGTCGGTGGAGCCGAGCCCCGTTGTTGGCTCCAGTAGAACTCTGCGTCTCTCATTTTCACCATAGAGGCGAGAGCACCCAACGGAGATTACTTTGGAGCTCGGATCCACCGACCTGGCTGGCTTATGGAGCAAGTGAAGATAGGAACCCGACATAATATTCGACGCAGAATTTTACGGAGATCACGAAGACAACTATCACCACGACTGCATCTCCAACGGGTAACGAGTTATAAGCAAGAAACTGGTGTTTCATAGAACGAATCAGGCAATTTTTTTTTCAAACCTGAAAACAGTACTCGACGCAGGATTCCATAGAGAATCGGAAAACAACCTTCAACAAAGGTCTATTTCTTACCGTAAAAAGTTATGAACGAAAAAGCGTTAGCTTCAGGTTCAAAAAATGAACTTTATGAACTGCAATCGGATGGAAGAGCTGGAACGTATTGTTTGTTACTGAAATGATGCAGAATTGAAAAAAAAAACACTCGATGCAGGATTTCATGAGGATTCCAAGAACAAGCTTTCCCAAAGGTCTATCTCTAAGGCCAGAAAAAAGTTATGGACCAAAAACCGGCAAGGGCACACATCCAATCTTGAAAATGACTTGCACGAATGTCGGGCCACTTTGATTCTTTTCTGAGGCTTTCCCCGGACGTAACCGATTTCTACAATGGCGAAGGTTCCCTCTTTCACCTGCCCAGAGGTGAAGGTTGGTGGAGTACAATACCGCTCGTAGAATTTGGTCAGAAGGCGCGCGAGGTCGGGTTTGAGCGTCTTTTTCGTCTTTTTCTTATAACTTGCTTCAAAATCAACTCTGAGCGAAACTATGGTGATATTCGTGATCCTGGTGTCAAGGGCTACCAAATGGTGTAGCCCTTGTTCGGGTTTCGTTTTGAACTAACGAAGTTTGACAGGCAGGGTATACTGTATATTACCCTTTGATGGAAGAGGGGGGCTCGGCGTCCTGTGTCTGCGTCCTCGTAGCTCCCACCACACCGTCTGCAACGCGCTGGCCGTCTGTGGCCTCGCCGACTCGCGTGCTGCCTTTCCCCTGCACACGTTCGGCCTTGCACACTCCCCTATTCATGCTTTCTCTCCCACCAATGTCAGCAGCGCTGATTTTCGCCGGTCCCTCAACCAGCAACTCAATCGTCGTGGGTGCGTTCACTACCCAATGCGCCCGGCACTAATCGACGTATGTTACGTAAACATAGCTCGCCTCCGTCGGTGGCGCGCGCTCGCGTCGCGGCTTCGCATTGGAGCGCTCTTTCTCACAACACAGTGCAGTGCCATACCCATACACTATGCAAGCTAGGTGACTTGCAATATTTAGTGTGTGTGAGGAGTACAAAGGCCTCTGTACCTCGGACTGAAAATAGGGTTGACCGCGCGCAACAATAGGACCGACCGCGGGATCGGCGACGTTCCGACCGCACCATTGCGAGCGTTCCGACCGGTGTACCGCCGCGGTCAGTACGAAAGTGTGAGCGTTCCGAACGCAAATCTGCATCACGGCACTTTGCGTTCGGACCGCGGGCAAAAATAATAGCACGACGCCCTTCCGATGGAAGGGGCTCACAAGGGAAGTATAAAAAGCGTAGATCGGATCTGCCAAAACGACTAATATGGTTAGTATCTCTTCTAGCTCAATAGTAAAAATGCGCAGTATCCCGCCGCGAGCCGCAGGTTCAAAAAAGTTATGAGCATTTTTTAAGCCCGGCGAAAAGGCAAGGGTAACCATCAGGCATTTTTTTGGAGTTTCAAAAAATTTTCTCGGATTTAGCTCAAAAGTTGTTTGTAGAGGTAATCTAGGGTGGTGAATACGAATCTGGAGTCCATTTGTCGAAATTTTGAGGTTTACTGTAGGTTACGGTAGGTAACATGTCATTTAGGGGTCAAAACCCACCTTAGTATTTTGTAAATCGACAAACGGACTTTAAATTCGTATTCTCCACCCCGAATAACTCTTTCATTTTTAAATTTTTAAAAATTTAAAAATTATGTGCAAAAAATCGATAAACGGATTCCAGATTCGTGTTAAGCACTTCAAATAACCTCAGCAAATGATTTTGAGACATATCTATCGTAGAAAACCGGAAATCTCGAAAGTGGCGTTTTTCCCTCGAAACTTTCCCCGGTTGGGAAGCTTCAAACGAAATGAGCCGAAAACTTTTGAAAATCGACTAATAAATCACAGAATCGTGATTAGCGCCCCAAAAAACCTCCCTGGGAGAATTTTAAGTCAAATCCGGAACATTTTTCTAAAACGCTTTCAGAGCCCTCAATTAGTAGAGATAAGCGCCCAACCAAAAATCCGTACAAGTATACTTGTTCCAGATGGAATTTATTTCGAATATCCGACTTTTCGACTATAGTCGGATATTGCACATTTTCGAATATTCGACTTTTCGACTATAGTCGGATATTGCACATTTTCGAATATTCGACTTTTCGACTGTAGTCGGATATCACACCCTTTCGAATGTTCGACTTTTCGACTGTAGTCGGATATCACCCTTTTTCGAATATTCGACTTTTCGACTGTAGTCGGATATCGCCCTTTTTCGAATATTCGACTTTTCGACTGTAGTCGGATATCGCACTTTTTCGATTATTCGACTTTTCGAATAAAAGTCGACTTTTATCCGACTGAAACAGTCGGATATTCGTCCGATTATTCGATTCGGAACATGTAAACTATGCAGTATACTTGTTCCAGATGGAATTTATTTCGAATATCCGACTTTTCGACTATAGTCGGATATTGCACATTTTCGAATATTCGACTTTTCGACTATAGTCGGATATTGCACATTTTCGAATATTCGACTTTTCGACTGTAGTCGGATATCACACCTTTTCGAATATTCGACTTTTCAACTGTAGTCGGATATCGCACTTTTTCGAATATTCGACCTTTCGACTGTAATCGGATATCACGCTTTTACGAATAATCGACTTTCCGACTATAGTCGGATGTCGAACTTTTTCGAATATTCGACTTTTCGACTGTAGTCGGATATCGCGCTTTTTCGAATATTCGACTTTTCGACTATAGTCGGATATCGCACTTTTTCGAATATCCGATTCTTCGAATAAACAGTACTGGCTAATAAACTACTGACTGTTCCACTATGAAATAGACTCTTAGTGGAGAACACGATTAGGGGACTCGATGCAAGCGTATTGCATAATAACATAACACGAAAATGATTATATACAAATTTATTTCCAAATTAATCACGTGATGGTACATCAATGAGTAATGAGGCAATAATTATGCAATAAATTGTTTTCTTTAGTAATGACTAACGGTTATATATCAAAATTATGCAGTGGCATAACAAAGCAGAATTTTCACGGCACATAAGTTTATTGTCAGATTAATCGCTTGATAGTATATAAATAAGAAATTAGACGATAATTTCACAACAGACTATTTTTTTCTTCACAGAAACAAAGACATACAGAAATATGCAACAAATTCAAAAGAACATATCCTACTTAGAGTTTCTCTTTTTTTCTGTGAAAAAAATAATTAAAAATATGCACTATAACTCATGCCACAGAGCGAAAGTAAATCATTCCGCGATTCTTCAGTTTTTGAAATAATAAAGCATATCGATGGAAACTTCGACATTCAAAATAATTCTATACACATATTACTGATTATTTTCATGTTACTTCATGGAAAGTAAGCCATAATTCGATTACGTTATCTTTGAAATACTCTGTCCCACCCTCAACTTCAATTGTTCGAATATCTGCGGAACCGTATAATCGGAATATCAGATATTTTAGTGTCACAACATGTAAAGTATTCCATATTTTTTGTAAGTTTTCTTGTCAATTATTTAAAATCAGGTTTTGAAAAATTCTAAGTGATGCTCAGAAATTTAAAATCATTGTACATAAAGAACACAAGTTTGTAATGGAACAATACATTTCTGAGGTAATCTCTGTGCAACCGTACGCGTGTGATCGCGCAGCATGCTCAATTGTGCTAGGTGATACCGCTGATCTCGAAGGTGTTTCTGTGAATAATCAATTTTCTACCATACTCTACGATATATCGGAGTCAGCAGAATGGTTTTCCCTTCAAATTCTCCTTTAAAAATTGGTACATTTCGATTTTCTTTAGATGGTCTGTTGAATTCCGTCCTTATCTATAGTGGGGTTTTCGCAAGTTGCGAAATCGTCCCAATCTTCTCATTTCCAGATCAGAACAAGGAATCAATCGCGTTAGTGCTCAGTATTTTTCATATAAAAATTAGATGTAATGGAAATCAAAAAAAGAAAAGCCCCCTACCCCCCTCCCGGAAAGGAACAATAAAAAAAATGGTGGCCTCCTCGATAACTTGCGGGAAAAAAACTACTGCGCATCAAAACGAAAATTTACAAAGCATCCATGAAATCGAAATCCACCAATTTTCGAAAAAATGCTTAGAAGGAAAACCGACTTTCTAACTCCAGAGAAGACACATGGGTCTTGGCGTTGTTGGCGGGCCTACGAAGTTGGTACCCGGAGCCGTATATTACCTTGCTCGGTTCGCAGTACTGGGAAAAAATGGAAACCACTCTCCAAGGCTCGTCAATAGAGTGAAAGTAGTTTTCAAAAAAAAAGGAAAAAGTGGAGTAAAAATCACAAAAGTTTTCCTTTGCCACAGTCCAGCTTCGACGAGGTTCGGGATGACGGTCTGTCTGACCCTGCCACTCACTTACCCGTTATATAATCTCGGACCTGTCGTCTTAACATCGTAACACCTTTAACATTGAATCGAATTTTTCATTTTCATTACTCTTTTCTCGGTATCAATATTTGTGGGCAGCCTATATCTTTAATACTTGTGCATCTTGGCAAAATCGATTACTGATTCTTTTTCATGACACAGTAGCCGATTATTATTATTTTTATTATTACTATTATTATTATTATTATTATTATTATTATTACAATGACAGCGAATATAGAGGAGAAAAGGATATCTACCGGAATGCCTTCAAAATCAGTTGTAACACCTCGCACTATTCAGCCCGCGGCGCAACCGCACGCGACTGAGGCGCTCGTCTCTCTGAGCCCATTACGGTTCCCCAGAGATCACTGGAGCGTAGTCAGCTGCTGAGAGATACTGGAGAGAGAAGAAAAAAGAGTTAAAGCTAAGTCATATGTAAGGTAGAGATGCACTACAGCAAAGCAAAATTGAAACCCTCCAATGAAGTGATAGCAGCGTGACATTTTAGAAGACTAGCAGATCTTGAAAAAAGCTGCACACCCGAGGGTAATGAATATTTTTTCACTAACCCTAATGTTTGGAAACAAATATCGTTTTACTTGTAATTTTAGAGAGCGAAAAAAAGGTCCACTCAGCTGGTATTCATTGAATAACATGAACACTGGTCACACAATAATACGGCTGATACTATTAGGAGCTCCGCGATCAGCTGGGAAAAAACCTTCCAAAAGTTCAGCCATCATTCCCAGAACTGCGAGCTAAATAAGAACAAAAACTGTCGCACAAACGTTGTTTTTCCATGAGAATCAAGTTTAAGAATCATGAAAACTCACAAAGAATAACATCCTTTCGATTTAGAGATTCTCTCGATGTCCTCGGTCCAACTTTGTTTGATCCGCTTCGATAAGCTATGTTTGCGGTCGGTCGCTGCCCCCGACGCAGCGAGCGAAGAACGCGAATATGTATAACTAGTAGGAGAGTGAAGGGTTTTACTCTCATGGAGCTTTCATCCTTTAAGCCAATTGGAATTTCGCAATAGCGCACAGACTTTGTCAGAACGAGATTCTCAAGGTTCCTTCGCAAGACGAACATGAACTACCATCAATACCAATTTCTCACCGAAGAAAACCCACAAGGCTGAAGCACGAGATAAATGATGTTTCAACATTTTTGGGAGCTGACAGGCAAGTTTTGTTGAGAAAGAAATGAAATGATTTCTTCCACGAAAATTGGACCTCTATGGAAACATTCATCTTTTGGATGCCAAACAAACTAAACACACCTCAATTTCCGATCCTGTCTCCACCTCCAGCGAATCAAAGGTGCCGAAATTATAATTGTTCGCAAAATACACCCAGAATACCTGAGTATGCGAGAATTGCTTCAAAAACCATTCGTTTCAAACCCTAAAGTTAATCGGCACAGGATCAATGGTGCTATAAATTTCAATACTTAGTATTAACCCACCCTCTCTTCCAAATCATTTTATTTACGTCTTCAGAAGCCTTAAACAACCCCAAAAACCATATCCACACGTTTTTTGGATTCCTACGCACTTTTCTCGATGTTGTGCGCACTCATTCTCAAGCCCTGCCCACTTTAAAAAGCATTTCATTCACGTCTTCAGAACCCTTAAACAACCCCGACGACGATATGCACACGTTTTTTGGATCCCTACGCACTTTTCTCGATGTTATGCGCACTTTTCCTGAAGCCCCGCCCACTTTCAGAAGCATTTTATTCACGTCTTGAAATCCCTTAAAATACCCCAAAAACCATATCCACACGAATCTCCATGTGCGACTCTCCATAAACCTCGGCATGATAATACTATAGTTTTTTGATGATGTTGAACTCGACACGAGGTTGATGCAGTTCTTTATGGCTAACGTTAGCCATAAAGAACTGTACAACCTCGTGTCGAGTTCAACATCATCAAAAAATTATAGCATATACACACGTTTTTTGTATCCCAACGCACTTTTCTCGATGTTATGCGCACTTCTCCTAAAGCCCCGCCCACTTTTAAAAGCATTTTATTCACGTCTTCAAAACTTTTAAACAACCCCAACAACGATATCCACACGTTTTTGGGATCCCTACACACTTTTCTCGATGTTGCGCGCACTCGTTCTCAAGCTCCGCCCACTTTTCACCACTTTCCACTCACGTCTACAAGTTTTCCACAATGTTGATCAGTTATCTGAATCTCTATACCCCCTACACAAAAATCTACCCTCGTCTCCGACAGTCCTACGGTCGGCACCCGTTTTTAATATGTATAATTCGATAACTTTGTATAACTTTGTTAAAACACTGCAGGTAAACACAAAAACAAGTGAAAACATCGCAGAATCAACTGTAACTATCTATGTGGCATACAGTGTAGCAAGAGAAAGGAAAGAGAAATACATCAGCCAAGCAAGATAACGTAAACGCTGGAGCGAAAAAATTGAGAGAATAGGCGTGAAGTTAAATGCGTCCTTGGCCCCTGCACACCAAGCATTTTCCCTTACGTCTGCGCGCGGTCGGTCCTAAAGTTGCGCGATTCCTGCCCGCTTTGCAAAGTTGCGCGCGGTCCGAACGAAAAGAGGTGAGAACCTTGAAAACGGCAAAAGCGGTCGGAACACTCGCAACTATTTAAGATCGTACTGACCGCGTGCTTTGCGCGCGGTCAGCCCTATTCTGTTTTTTGCGCGCGGTCAAAACGGATCCTGCGCGCGGTCGGTACTAAGGGCGAAAACTTGCGCGCGGTCAGTCCTATTTTCTGTCCGAGACAGCGTTGATAACTATTGCTAACTGCAGTATGCAGGATATGTCGCTCAAAAACGCGATTCTCGCGAAAAATACTAACCTGAGTTCACAATTACTCAGCAACCCTGCAGAGAGTCAGTCGTGCAGTAACTGTATCGTACGAGCTAGAAACTTTGAGCAGGAGCTGTAAAATTCGTGCAGGACCCACTTCTTTTCGGCTTCCACGTCTTTAAATCTACATATTGTCCTTATAGGGTTGAATAGATATTGGGCTAGATAAATGTAAACAATACACACATTCTACGATAACTTCAAGGCACAGCCCAACCTCAAAATCGTTTTCCGTTCTTCTTGCTTAGCTTTGTGAGGATTTCGGGCTGATCACAATGGTGTCTCCAGAATCGCTAAGAACCCACCACGGACACAGCCATTATCCATCGTGACCACTGCCTTCCGCTGTGTAGAAAGCGGGATCAATTCACATATTCGCTGTTTCAGCAGGGAATCATAGACCTGCTTTTAAAGGCAGGGTCCAGGCAGAATTTCGATTATGAGATTTTCCGCTGAATCTGTGCTCATGATACAGGTATTCCGAAGGAACATGCGAAAACTGCATTGAAACCGGTCTTCTTCAAGTTATTCCAGCCACTTCCGTTAGCCGATGATCCAGAAAAGTGTGGCCATCGTCCATATTTTAGCGGTTGTCCACGCATTCTTCAAAAGTGCTGTGTAATTATCGTTCATTCCAGCCATGATTATCATGCTGTGAATACCGTAATCCCTGACTTTCAGGCTGTTTTCTCCAGAAATACGGACCTAGAGTTTGTGAAAATTTTGCACGGTGTCGAGCTAGACCAGCCCAATCTATCTAACCCGAATATCGGTGGTGTCAAAATCTGGCCGGACCTTGCCTTTAAGATGCAATGATCATGCACAATGCTAAAATCTGCGGCTCTACGCTGACTCATGCCATGGATCACATACCATTTCCTAGCAGATGGTGAAATTTCTCCGAAAAAAGCATCATCTAATAGTCATTGATGCTGTACCCTTGAAGCATGCGAGGTGGATTGGTCATCTTTATTTTCTCTTTTATATTTTGACTGCCAAATATCTCGATGTTGTCATTTATTGTGTTATTTAGCATTTGAAGTACAATACCGCCGCTATCCAAGGGAAAAAATGGGAGAAATGGGCAAAGTGGGCAACTAAAGCGTCTTTCGTCCACAACTCGCCTCAAAGTGCTCCGTTTTCAAATTCAAAAACGCCGAAATGTACAGCATGTCGTGGCCTAGTCGATAGTGTAAAAATATTTTGCGAAATTTGAGAGCAACTTTATTTTCCAAGATAGAATACCTCTGAGAGTTTTGGCCGCGAAATATCCGGGAAATAGCCCACCAGGCTCCGCAGCGGCTCCTGGTGGGCTATTTCGCGGCTATTTCGCGGCGATTCCTCGGCTAAAACTCTCAGAGACATTTTCATTTTGACCATGCTAGAGATCGTGTACGGTTGTCATTGCCTGAATGCGCTCGTTATCTTGTGATAACATTATCAAATCCATAACTAACTCCATCTTAAAAAAAGCGTTTTCATTAGTGAATTCCAATTTTGTCTCACATAGTTAGATTGATTGTGGCACGGTGAACATTTTGGTCCTTTCGAAATTGGAAACGGAGCACTTTGAGGCGTGTTGTGGTCGAAAGACGCTTTAGTTGCCCACTTTGCCCATTTTTTCCCTTGTATAGCGGCGGTATTATAGTTTATATGGGTTTATAACAATTCGATGTCGCTTAGGCATTTTTCCTTCTACTGCTTTATAATGCAGAAAAAAGATGAATACAGCAAGTGAAACAACTGCAGTCAGCTGCTTTTCGATTTGTGAGAATATTTAAACTGAAGAGCGCATTCATGATCTCATAGAGGACCAGTTCGAGAGAATGAATCCGAAGAAAATTTAAATGAGGTTTTCCTCAATAAAAATCTATAATTGAGCACAGAATCTCCAAATAAAAACAAAAATGCTCGAGCGACATAAAACTGTTATAAACTTACAAGAAATAATTCTAATTCTCCAAGCCTAGATAGATGGAACATCAGATGATTAATCAGTTAAAATATAACATCAGTTTCAACAGAAAACGAGTCTTCTCCTCACATTTTTGAGAATAGGGGTGGGGGATGCTGGATTTGCGTGGGAACTTGACCAATACGGCACAATGCTATGTATCGTATTGTTATCACAATCACAGCTGATAATTTTGTGAGGGGGAACGTCGAACTGTTCCTTAGCCGCGCGCGGCACCATCCCTGCCGTTTAGCCTCGAGATTTCCCAACGGTTCACACCAAATGGAATGATGGTGGGGAACCGCCGAAAATCTCGACGCGGAGAGGCAGCACGCGAGTCGGCGAGGCCACAGACGGCCAGCGCGTTGCAGACGGTGTGGTGGGAGCCACGAGGATGCAGACACAGGACGCCGAGCCCCCCTCTTCCATCAAATGGTAATATACAGTATACCCTGCCTGTCAAACTTTGTTAGTTCAAAACGAAACCCCAACAAGGGCTATACCATTTGGTAGCCCTTGACACCAGGATCACGAATATCACCATAGTTTCGCTCAGAGTTGATTTTGAAGCAAGTTATAAGAAAAAGACGAAAAAGACGCTAAAACCCGACCTCGCGCGCCTTCTGACCAAATCCTACGAGCGGTATTGTACCCGGCTCTACCCTACGAAGCTATGGGACCCGGGTAGTGGGCTGAGGCACATCACAGCCCCAGAGAAGGGCTTCTTCGAAAAAATTGCTAGGTGTGAGAGAACGACAAAATTAATAACTCCCCCCTCACACCCGGTTCCATACATTAGGGTGTGAGGGAAACTTCGATTTTGTCGTTCCCTCACGTCATGCCTTTCTTCGGAAAAGCTCTTCCCTGGGGCTGTGAAGTACATCAGCCCACAACCAGGGCCCTAAAGCTTACCCAGTCTCAGTTTCACGGATAGATGTCATCTGCAAAGAAAGCAGAATTTTATGGGGGTTCCGAAAACAGGGGTAAATTTGTTAGAAAAAATATCTAGGTACCAAAAAAGTAGGTATCAAAATGTAGCAAATGTGGCAAAAATCTTTTCTATACAGGTGGGGAACCGACTTTTTTTTTCGAAATTTTTTCGTGGTTGAACCCCCCCCCCCCCGGTCATATCCTTGCTCCAAATGGAATTTATTTCGAATATCTTAATTTTCAACTAAAGTCGGATATAGTTTGTTTTCAAAAATCCGATAATCGACTGTAGTCGGATATCGCACTTTTCGAATATCCGACTTTCTGACCATAGTCGGTCGGATATTGGACTTTTTCGATTATCCGACATTCCGAATAAAAAGTCGTGTTTTCTATCACGCTGAAATAGTCGGATCCTCATGCGATTTTTTAATTCGGAACAAGTATACTCGCTCACCACACCTAATTTAGTTGAAAGTGGGGACTGAGAGAGGCTTTGCTGGAGGGGTCTAAACTTTATGGAAGCCCCTCACACCTCGCGCCGTACCCTGACTCTCTGCCCACTCCCTCAACGGCTCCTGATCAAAGCAAACAACTAAAAATTTACTTCAAGGATAAAACCATTACTGAAAGGGGGGGGGGTGAATGTTTTGAAGCCAAGGATTATGGGGAAAAGTTATAATCATCTAATCATTGGTTGTTCTCTCGAGGTCGGTTTTTCATTTGCCTTGACCGGTGGCCGTTGAGGGGAGTGGGCGGGAGGTGAGCCCCACATTTAAGGTTAAAGGCAGTGTTCACGATGGGAATCGTTTTTCTGTTTTTCCGCCTATCTTGAAAACGGCCCCATGCTGATCCCAATGATGTCTCTGAAGTCGTACAAGACCTTCTGGGGACGGAGTTATGGTCTCTCAAACATTGAGCTGAGGAAACATGGTTGACGAGTTGTCCAAGGCTCGTAACTTCCGTCTTTTGCAGCCGATGTATGCGAGCTGACCTGAGTAAAGAGAGAAGTTGATAATGAAGGGAAGACCGGGGCTAATGATTGGAAATCATTGGTCGTCTCACGATCTCGAGCATTCATTTGTTCACGTTGGTGGGCGTGTGTTGCGCTTGTGGGGTTTGCCTTGCGCTGGAAGTGGCAACTTCGGGGTCTTTTGTAGCGTTTCCTTGCTCGTTTTCATGCGTTCTTTCGACGTCAACGTTACAGTGTGCCCCTCCACTACCCATTCCTAGTGGAAACTGAAACACATTTTTCATCGTGAACACTGCCTTTAAGGCCGTATAGAACTATCTGGAGCTTTTTCGCCACTGTTGATGCAATGAGTCTCTGAAGTTTTGATTTACGGTATTTACGGTAAATGGTTCTACCCAGTGGAGCAAACATCGGACAATGGCTACCGCCTTGTCGACTTGTGTGAACCAGTGGTCTGATTATTGCATCGACATTCAAGAGGTATCATCGCCGCCAACAGTTTACGTGGCAGGGACCAACCCAGCTATCTCTGGAAGAGCAGCCGAAGCGGAAGATGACAACTTTGAAACTACAGCTTGACTATGTCCTGACGAGGAATATTTCAGTATCGGACATTCGAAGATCTAGAGCTGTGTGGGATGTCGCATTCGATTCAGATCACCGTCCTGTTCTGTTGAACTTCACTGCAAGGATTTATGAGAGGAAGCGAGGGGCTAAGCTTCTCCAGAGGATTGACATGACAAGTCTAAGAGATGAGGAATGCAGAAAAAAATTCCGACAACGCGTTTCTATTAATATTGGAGTAAGGACTAAAAAGAAACTTCGCGATGCTTACTCTTTCGTCAAGTGCTTCCAGGATGTTTCGAAAGAGGCACTCCCGGTTGTACAGCCGAAGAAGAAGTTCGCCTACGTTTCAGGGGGATCAGCATCTACTTACAATCAGAACTACAGAAACTTCGTGGAGGAGAAGCGTCTGAAGAGGAAGTTGCGTCGGCAGCTTCAAAGTGACCGCGAAGGAGAATGGACGTGTAGAGCTAAGGCGTTTGAGAAGGCTTGGGAGGAGAAGAATCCGAGGAAAGCCTACACGTTGTTACGACAGTATAGCGGCAAGATGAAGAGATGTTCTCCTGTCCTCAACACTACCAATGGAGTTGCAGTTTGTGATGCGACGCTGCCAATATGGAAGGATTACTTCAGTTCACTACTGAATCGTCTAGCGCCGTCAGTACCAGAGCTCCCGCATGTTCAGAGAGCACATTACGATGTCAGTGAGGAACCGCCGACTGAGTCTGAAGTTTTGGATTGTGTCCGGAAAATGAAGAATGGAAAGGCAGGTGGAGATGTCAACATCACTGCTGAAATGCTGAAAGCTCTTCCTCTGTCTGGGACTCGTAAAATGACCAACACTACCCGTGCCATATGGATGAGCGAAAGGTTACCCGATTCCTGGAGACATGCCATCATCGTTCCTTTTCACAAGAAGCTATCCGTCACGAATCCTAAGAACTACAGAGGAATCTCTCTACTTCGTGTCATGTACAAGGTTTTAGAACGTATTATTCTCGAGCGACTTATCAAACATCGTGAAGGAACGACCAGAGAGGAGCAAGCCGGTTTTCGACCTGGAAGATCGACCATCGACCAAGTGTTCGCCGTGAGAAGAGTATCTGAATCGTGGCAGCGGTATTCGAAGCCATTACAGCTGGCTTTTTTTGACTTTGAAGCCGCATTAGACTCTCCTCATCGTGATCGATTGCTCTACGCTCTGCGAGCCGACGGAATCCCAGAAAAGTATGCTCGACTAATCGAGGACATGAACAGACGAACAACAGCAGCAGTTCGTACGCCTGTCGGGTTTACGTCAGCTTTTGCGGTGAAAACAGGAGTAAGGCGAGGAGCTGTAGCAGGACCTTTTCTATTCAACTTTGCCGTTGATAACATCATGAGTAGAGTTGCAGAACAGCTTCCTGCAGATGTGACCCTAACACCATCAGGACGCTCCCTTGTCGACCTGGAGCGATGGTTCACTTTGCAGGAAGTGGAACAGCAACCAATGGATAGATTGTGTTAAAATTGTGGCTGAGGACCGTGACAAATGGACACGGCTGACTACTAGGACGGCACACCACGGTGAAGATGCGGAATGACGGCGTCAGGCGAAAGCCAACCGTTTAAGTCAAGTAAGTCAACTCAGAGACGGTTTTTATCGCGGACTCCGGCTATAGAATGAAACAAAAGACGACTCTCATACGTTATGAAGGGAAACAACGTTCGAAAGGCGCAGGATTCCTGGATACATATACAATACCGGCCATAACTTCTGTCCCAAAGCGCGTCGGCGACGCGAAATCGCGTCGAAAACGCCGTTTCCGTTCGGAGTGGACTTCTAAGAACCTGAAACGATTTGATTCTCTCGATGAGAGATTCCTGATTATATGTTCAGACTCCTGAGAAAAACTCGAGTCTTAACCTAGTTATAGCCTATTTTCCCTAAGGAGTCAAAATCTTTGTGAGTTACTTTCTGAATCTGAAAACACCAATCGCTTCCTCTCGTCGTCTCTGATTCCCAAAAATGTTTTCAAGTTCAGAAAAAGAGTTACTTCTTGATATAGTTATGGCATATTCAGTTATAGAATGGTCCACACGGCAGAAACTTGAACGTGATCACCAGTAGATTTGTGTTATAGTTCTGACTCCATAGCTGCATCTGCAACTGGAAAGTGTGAGATTTGACTCTTAACCTTCTTAGTTTCATATGAACTCGGTTTGGCGATGGTCTCCCTCAATTTCTCGGTTCTCCGCGCTCTCCACGCTATTGCTCTCCTCTCTCTGACGCACTCCTCTCGCTGCCTGTACTGCCTCGCTCGAAGACAGTCCTCAAAACCGAATAGAATTCGAGGAGCGGAGACGGAGTGGAGAGTCAGTATTATGAAAGCCCGGCATATCTGAAAGACCAGGTCGAAATGGGAGAGAGTAAACATCGGCGGGTGTTCTCTGAGATATTGCTATAGCGAGACGGAACGCTGGTCGACATAGAAAGGAAAGCAGTTATCTGAACAGGTGAGAGACACCGGAACAGGAGTTAGCGTTATGGGGGGTTTGCCCCTGGTTTACTAAACCCTATTCTCACACTACGGTGAGTAATTCAGTGGTTATAGACCACTCAGCCAGCGCGCGTGGTCGCATGCGCGCACAGCATTGATTCGTTTCCACTCATAATTGAGCACTCTTCCAGGAATGCGGATGTAAAATCATGTCATAAAGAAAAGTACGCATCCTCGTTTAATGAGAAAATGCATTTTCACCTGGTTGAGAAAAATCCTCCGTATTAGCTCAATTTAAAGAAATATCAACAGTGCCATTCTGAAAATTCTCTGTTGTCGGTCAGTGATTCCGCGGATGCACACCACCAGTCAGCGCGCGCATGTTCCGAAGCGCACAGCATTTATTCGTTTCCCAGGCGAAGGTGTGACTCATCATTGAGCAATCTTACATGGGAATCATTCAGTAGCAGGAAAATATTGAATCCACATTTATTAGCAAAAAAATATTTTACCAGGTGAGTAAAATACTTCAACAGAGAGCGCAAAAATATCTACAATTAAGGAAACAACAACTGAACACAGGTTTCCAACCAATTAACAAAAGTTACTCTTTCCAATCGAACGCTTGGTTTTCCTGGCCAGCCGCTCCCTGAAGCTCATTGGGGATCATTCAACCCGCGGATGTTCTTTGCGCAGACGACGTGCTCTGCAGTTGAGCGAGTCCAACGCTCTCTTCCACATCTGCTCTCGGAGGTGGGCGGCACGTCGAAGAACTTATGCAAGCACTAAAAAGGTTCTAAGAGGTTATTGTATATCCATATAAAAATTTTCAAACTCACCTTCTGCATGAATTGCACTTTATCCGCGGACTGCACGCGGTCATCCAGTGCTTGGTCCAGCACGCCCGTTTGATCTTCGTAGATCATTTCTTCGAGATTTTCTCACAAACTTTAGCGGATTTTGTTATGTCTGTTAGAAAATGTTTTCTACCTTGGTAGAATTGTGATTTTTGCTAATAAAACGTGGATTCAATACTTTACTGGTACTGAATGATGGCCGAAGAGTGCACAATGATGAGTCACACCCTTCGCCTGGGAAACGAATAAATGCTGTGCGCGTCGGAACCGCGCGCGCTGATTGGGTGGTGTGCATCCGCGGAATTACTCACCAACAACAGAGAATTTTCAGAATGGCACTGTTGGATATTCCTTTTCAAATTGAGCTAATGCGGATAATTTTCCTCAACTAGGTGAGAATGCATCTTTTTTATAAAACGTGGATCCGATACTTTCCTTGTATGCATTACCGGAAGATTGCTCAATGATGAGTCATTCCCTTCGCCTGGGAAACGAATGAATGCTGTGCGCGCCGCGGCCGCGCGCGCTGGCTGAGCGGTCTATAACCACTGAATTACCCACCGTAGTGTGAGAATAGGGTTTAGCAAACCAGGGGCAAACCACCCATAACGCTAACCACTGTTCCGATTCTCTCTTGATGCTGATGCACCTGTTCAGATAACTGCTTTCCTTTCTGAGTCGACCAGCGTTCCGTCTCGCTATAGCAATATCTCAGAGAACACCCATGATGTTTACTCTTCTCCCATTTCGACCTTTGGCCTTTCCAGATACCGGGCTTTCATAACACTGACTCTCCACTCCGTCTCCGCTCCTCGAATTCTATTCGGTTTTGGGGACTGTCTTCGAGCGAGGCAGTACAGGCAGCGAGGAGTGCGTCGGAGAGGAGAGCAATGGCGTGGAGAGCGCGGAGAACCGAGAAATTGAAGGGAGACCATCGCCAAAACCGAGTTCATATGAAACTAAGAAAGATTAAGAGTCAAATCTCACACTTTTTCGAGGTACAGAGACAGCTATGGAGTCAGAACTATAACACAAATCTACTGGTGATGCTCACGTTCAGAGTTTCGCCATTGGTGGAGCATTCCTACTTTTTTTTTGGCGAAATATGCCATAACTATATCAAGATGTAACATTTTTCTGAACTTGAAAACATTTTTGGAATCAGGACAACGAGAGGAAGCGATTAGTGTTTTCAGATTCAGAAATTAACCACTCACAAAGATTTTGACTCCTTTTTAGGGAAAATTGGCTATAACTAGTTTAAGACTAAAGTTTTTCTCAAGTCTGAACATATAATCGGAATCTCCTCATCGAGAGAAATTGAATGGTTTCTTTTCAGGTTCTCAAAAAGTCCACTCCGAACGAAAACGGCGTTTTCGACGCGACTTCGCGTCGCCGACGCGCTTTGGGACAGAAGTTATGGCCGGTATTGTATCTATATCTGTAAGGATGACATAAAGGGGTTGAAATCGTGTCATGATGTGATTGCCTCCTGTTGATCTTCAGACTAAAAATTTATGCTACCTCTCGAAACTTTGTTACGCCTTCTCAGCCTATAAAGAAACCTTGCGGTCGTCTCACGATTTGTGTTAAGCTTGAAATATATCGGGCTTCGACTAAGAAGCCAAAATAAAAAAGACAAAAAAGAAAGAAACAATGAAATATCTGTGATGTTTATATTCACTATTTTTAAGACCTTCAAAAACGAAATGAAGTGTCAGCAAATTATAAAGCAAAGCAAGAAAACGGAAAGCGCAGCACCTGTCCTGCGCGGGATGGCAGTTCGCACTTTTCAGTAGCGCAGAGGCAAACTCACGACTACTCCCTTGCTCACCGCCTCAGTCAAAATGTTCGTTTAATGTTTTCGAGAAATCGATTTCCCGACATTTCTGCCGAAAATTGGGAGAATGGCTTTTGTAGAGTATTTGTGGAGTGATCTTGAATGAGAATAGCGAGTTATCGCTTGCTCAGGCCCCCGTGAGACTTCGTCGAAAAACCGACCGAGTCCGGAGCGGAAAAACCGAACTAGGGTGCACTGACTCTGATCGGATGCTCAGAGTCAGTGCACCCCCTATCGGATGCTCAGAAAAATGAAGACAAGTTACTCGTAACATAAAATACCGAAAACAAGTTACTTGTAACATAAAATCTTTCCGAATGGGACTGTCCGCCCGCGCGGTAGGGGTGCGTGTGAAGCGCCTGCCTTCAAAGGCCCTATTTTGTAGAAGATTTCCCATTGCTGCGAACAGCTGATTGGGATATTTTTCATCATTCGTCAAGTCTTCCTGATAATCGATTTCTAAGTTCGAAAAATGCCTTTGCGAGTGCCATTTGACACGCACGGGGACCGCTTGGGCGGACAGTCTCTTTCGGACGGACTTTACCTAACACGATGGAAGTTATTTGCGACTTGAACTTAAAGGCAGTGGTCACGATGAAAAACGTTATCGAAAAAACTACAAAAATCAGCTCAGGTCAAAAACAGCTCAAAAACTGTGAAGGTAGCGCGGTGAAAAATGGGCTAGAATTAGAGTTATTAAGACCCTAAACTTCCAGTTCGTGCCCACGTGCACAGAAAGATCACAGTCTCATGCCAAGCAGTCGAAAATCATCGACACTCAGAGGAAGAAATAAATGCAAGTTTACGTAATAAAAACAGTTGAGCAATGAAAGAAAGCCCTCCAGTCAATGTTTTTGACTAGATGTGTACATAAATCCGGAGGTTCATTGATTGAAATTCAATTTCAAGCCAGCTGATGTTCCTGATACTAGAGATCATCGATGCCAATGATGTGGGGTGGGCTCGTCCACCATCAGAAGACAAGGAAGTTCAGGCTTCAAATTTGGTCTAGAACAGCGTTTTTTTCGCGTTTTTTTCTTATAGGTTCTACTACTCTATACCCAGAAAAGGGTTCAGAGAGGAAAAGAAGATGAGCATATTTGAGCGCGACCACTGCCTTTAACTCAGGTCATTCAAGTTACACGCAACATATCGACGGGATACCTCGTGCAGTGTGCCTCACATGTTAAATGTAACTGAAATGGCACAGGATAAGTCTCAAGTACATAACTTAAATCGGACAAGAGGCATTTCCAATTGAAAACACCTCTTGTCCGATTCCCATGGGACTCAGTTGACCGTCCAACTCTGAGGGGGCCTCATGAGAAAGAAACGACTCGCCGCTCTCGCCTCAACAGTTTATGAATTTGCACTTTGTCGCGGTGATGGTTGCAGGATAATGTTTGTTTAACCTTCGATGGACTCGAACATGGATCATCGAATTTCGATAAACAATCAATGAGCACCACATTTCCGGCCTCACTCCAGTTAATGATTGTAGGGAAGTTCAGCTGCTTTGCTTCTTCACGTTCGTTATCAAACTCAAACCTGCAACACCCGGCGGATGGCCAAAAGCATAAGGTTACACTCGATTTCACAATCTCAAAAAAAATCTATACATAATTATCACCTTTGGGGAACAATAGCCATTGAACCTCTGCATCTAACCTGCTTTGTCTCAGTCGCCATTGTTCACTGGTCGAGGTGAGGACGAGCTAGATGTACGATTCTGTATTGGATTTTAGTTATTCATTCATACATGATTTTTTTGTGTTTCCTATTGAAGGAGGTTTCGTGGGCTTCAGTCAGTCCAAAGCATTTTTTTAAGAAGCCCGCCCCATTGATTTGTGGAGGGACTCCTGCTATTTGCGGGGCGACTATAAATTACCACTGATAGAAAATTACCTTTGAAGTAGAGTAGAAGTAAACATGGAGGGAAATCGCGTTGAATTAGCAGCGAAATAGTCTACGAAATAGGCCGAGCAGGCCAAATGTTGGTTATCTCGGGGCCAGATGGCAGCAACTTCTCCGCTGACACTTGACTTTACGGAATAACAAATAAATAGTACTCGTATAAGAATATATCAATCCAAAAATTGAATGAATGGAGGGTGGCTGCTTCTGAACTGCCAGGCTGTTCAATAAGTTTTGTCGTTCGAAAAGAAAAACACAATTTTATATTTCAGAATACACTTTATTACTCAGTATGATCTCCCTGAACATTAATACACTTGCTCCATTGATCCTCCAATCTGTAGATCTCATCCCTGAAGTGAGAATCCGAAAGGTCTGCAAAATACGCTTCAACAGCCGTTATGACTTCTTCATTTGATGAAAAACGCTTGCCACGCGCAAATTTTTTGAGTTCTGGAAACAAATGGAAGTTGCTGGGGGCCAAATCTGGTGAATACGGTGGATGCTCCAACAATTCGAACTTTAATTCATGGGTTTTAGCCATTGTCAAAATGCTCTTGTGACACGGTGCATTGTCCTGATGAAAAAGGATTTCTTTTTTTCTGCAAACCGGGTCTTTTTTTCACTAATTTTTTCCTTCAAGTGGTTCAAAAGGTTGCAATAATATTCAGAAAAATAACAAATAATATTTTTAATTGTTTTACCAGTTTCCAAGTAATCCACAAACAAAATTCCTTTCGCATCCCAAAAACCTGATGCCATAACCTTCCTAGCCGATTTCCGGACACGAACTTGTTTCGAAGCCGAACAACCAGGTTCACACCACTCTTTAGCCTCTTGTTTTGACTCAGGATCATGGTGATAGACCCAAGTCTCATCAATAGTGATGAATCGACGCACGAAATCCACTTTATCCTTTTTAAAACGCTACAAATGTTGCTGAGAAAAACGCATTCGAATGTGTTTTTGTTCCTATGTTAGCGAACGCGGCACCCGTTATGCACACAGCTTTCTAAAACCCAAAATTTCACTTAAAATATGGCTCCCACTGCCTAATGAGATGTGTAGAGCCTCTACTAAATCTCTTTCAGTCATCTTCTAAAACCATATCCTGTATTTTGGCCATGATTTCTGGTGTTGATGCGCTTTTTGGACGCCCTTCACGTGGATCTTCTTCAAGGCTTGTACGACCACGTTTAAGTTCAGCAACCCTTCTTTCTACTGTTCTAATTGTAGGTGAACAATCATTATACACTTTTGACATTATTTCGTGAATTTATTTTGGTGCTACACCTTCCAAAGTAAAAATTTTTTCACTGCACGATATTCAATTTTTTCCATCGCTGTGACACGGCGACTTTGTGCGGTCGGTGGAATGCGATGAAGCTGCTCTTTCGGCTTTAACGACGGAGTTTCAGGGGCTATACGTCCACTTTTGACTTCAGGCTGCAAGCTGTTAGACTCCTGTCGACCGTCATGCGAAGCCCGCAGATGCGTGGACATCTCTTCATAGCCTTTAGTATACTTAAACACCAGGGGTGGTAGTAAACCTCTTGAAAATGCCACTGAACATGACTGTCGAAGTGGCACTTGAGTGCAACTGCAGCTTTCAGAGGGTGACATAATGGACAGAAGACAGTGAGCTGAGTTTCGCTTCCCATTCAAAACCTAGCTAACGCACGAGATCGATCCACTCCCCGCTTCTCTCAGAACGGGGAGCAATGCCACTACGCTATTTCGTCGACTACCTGTTGCTATGTGAAATGCCATCCATGTAGGCGATCATGAGGCCAGTTGCATTGCCGAGTGGAAGAAATCGACTGTGTGCACAGCTTTCGCGAGCTAGGTCTACCGTGACCAGCAGAATCGCCGTCGAGTGCACAAATTGATAGCATTTTATCGTCTTTCAGGAATCGAAGGTGAACTTGAAAATTATTAGAGCGTAGCCGGGGTGTCAGGAATAACTGAGTGCTCGCTTGCAACGATGGGAAGCATTAAATGAATTGGTTTTGATCGCCATGGAGCAGTGACGTTGTTCCGAAAAAAAAAAACTTTCATGCATAGCATTATCAGCACCACTACTAATTTTACCATTACTGCTAAAATTTAATTGTTAATGCTACTCCTATAATAATATCAATAATAATACTATTAATAATACCAATAATAATACCAATAATAATAATAATAATAATAATAATAATAATAATAATAATAATAATAATAATAATAATAATAATAATAATAATAATAATAATAATAATAATAATAATAATAATAATAATAATAATAACAATAATAATAATAATAATAATAATGATAATAATATCCATAATAATAATAATAATAATATCAATAATAATAATAATAATAATAATAATAATAATAATAATAATAATAATAATAATAATAATAAAATAAGAATAATAAAAAGAACAATAATAATATAATAATAATAACATAAATAATAAAAATAATAATGATAATAATAATAATAATAATAATAATAATAATAATATTAATAATAATAATAATAATAATAATAATAATAATAATAATAATAATAATAATATAAATAATAATAAAAATAATAATAATAAAAACAAAAAAAGTAATAATACATTATTATATTGATAACAGTAACAAAAATCAGTGAACACATTCTTTTTATCATTATTAGTATGATTAATAGTATTATTATACAAAAAACATTTATTGCGAAAATAGTCAGAATGAGACTCCAAAAACGTTTCAAAACGACTGCGAAAATTGCCGGTTAGCTTTCGGTGCTTAACACCTTCGTCAGACCTGAAAAACAAGCATGTCAATTCCAAATTGTAATGCACCTGCTACGTGATGAAACACACCAATGTCTGCGTTTTAGAAGTGCCAGAAAAAGTCGAACACTCGAGAGAACGATCGAGCGCCGCTGTGAGACTAAAAATGGTCACTTTTCCCGCTCCTACCCTTAAATAGCCGCAGTGGTGTCTAGATAGTGATATTACCGTATTCTTGGAGAGTAGCGCGATACTGTAGTCATGCAATGAGCTGCAGGGTATCACCCATTTCATCTCTGCTATTTATCTCAGGTGATATTCGTCTGATTTCCAAGGCTTCAAGAATTTTCCGCTCAAGAGTGTTTCTCATTGCACGGTGTAATACCGTGACGGTGAGTTGAGGAGGTGCATCTTGTGCGTGCCGGCGGGTCCGATGTTTCGAGAAGCTGTTCAGTGGATACGATGCCGGATTCCGGAGAGCTCTTCTATGCTCATCTAAACGTTGAAAGAGAGGCCTCATCGTCTCTCCTACGTACCTCTCTCTGCATGCCTGACATTCAATGAGATAGACCGTGCCTTTTAGTTGGCATATCTTGCTACTACTACAGTACGTGCACCCTGTTCTGCCACACTTATCCTCATAAATTCTGGTTGACGTTAGCAGTTGCTTGAGGTTGGGAGGAGGGCGAAAAACAAGTTTAACTGGAAGCGATGAGTTCTTGATGACAGCATTCACTGTTTTAGCCACTCTTTCATTCAAGTATGGTAGAATCATTGGTATACCATCCAATGACGAATGCGGTCTCCATGTGTGAGGACTTTCGGTGGTATAACCGTTCTCATTCAAAATGTTCTCCACCATCAGTTCGGTGTTTTCACATCGGTGATTACAGATCCTTTGTTTTTGTGGCAAGTAGATTGTGAACTACATTCGCCTTGACGTACAGTGGGTGACAACTCCTAGCGTGCACCAGGATGTTACGAGACGCTGGTTTTCTGTACCATTTCAACTGTGTAGCTCCTTGATGAATCTTCACCATTGTGTTTAGGAATGGAAGAAATCCATCAGCGTTCGGTTGTTCAACGGTGAACTGAATGTGAGCATCCTGTGAATTCAGTAGGCGAAGAGTGTCACTAAGATCTACTGCAGAGTTACCGATAATGAAGACATCGTCAATGTAGCGCCTATAAAATGTTATCCCAGATGTTATTGCTCTTCTTTCTATGCGATCCAGATAAACAACAGCGAGCAATGGCGCTACTCTCAAACCCATGGCTAGTCCTCTGCTCTGCCTGTAGTATCGTCCATCGAACTGAAAGATATTACATTTCAGTGTTGCTACCAGGAGGTCTCTCATATCCGTCTCATCAAGCCCGATTGTGTATACCTCGCTTTCGTGTTGTCTCCATAGAGAAAGAAGTGCATCCACTGCATCACGTACGTTAACATTAGTGTACAGAGACACTGCGTCGAAGCTTGCATAGGTCGATTCCTGGGGAATTTGACACTGAGTAAGTGCTGCCACGAAATCTCCTGTGTTCATGATGTGGGAAGGTACATACTGTAAGAGTGGTGATAAGAGCTTAACCAGTAACCAACTGATTTTGTCAGATGGTCCACCGCAACTTGAGATAATCGGTCTCGTCTTGATGTCGTCTTCTGTGAGCTGATCAGGAGCGATATTTCCGAACTTGTGTGTTTTCACCATGGAATAGTACGTGGGCACGTTTGGTTGAAGCGTAACGAAACTTTTAGCCGTATTCGGTCCCAATTTTGAACCCAAAATCGTTCTGATCGTGGTCATTAAATGTTTCGAGACTCTGTCAAATTCGTTTCGAGAGGACTCAATGTAGGTGTCGATGTCTTGTAGAGTACTGTGAGTAACGCCTTTGTCCAAAGTTTGACTCATCACCACAAAGTCCCCGCTTTTGTCCCCGACGCTGTACCGCAAATACTGTTTTGCTGCCATCAACTTGTGAAAGCCCATCAGTTCTCGTCTGGTTAGGTTCTCTCCGAAGGTGGTAGAAGAGGCTGTCATATACACCTCCTTGATTCTTACCAGTAATGCTGTAAGGGCTGGCTCGAGAGCAGGAACAGGCCTCGGACAACGAACATTGCTTTTCGGAAAAGGCGAAGTTGAAAGTACTGTTGATAACCTATCCAGTACGGATGGTCCATTATTCTCTCGTAACCTCAAATGGTATGCAAACTTGTTGAACCCAACGTATACGGAATCCATTGTTCTCTTATCGAAAGGTTGAGATATCGCAAACGATGGTCCAAGATTCAATGTTGCCTTCATATCATTATCCACCTGATTGGTTGCAATAATTGTACACCTGTTAGTTGGTGGTATTGAATCCCATTTGATGAATGATCGGCGAAGTGAGGCGGCTGTTTCACGTAAGTGTACAAACTTTTCGTTCAGACGGTGAGCTTCGTTTTGGCGTAGCCGATTGCAGACCACCTGGTTCCTTGATGAAATAGACTCCCACACTTCCGGTGTTATTCGGGACCTTAGAAAATTGCGCGACCCAACTATACTATGAACGCAATATCCACGCCTACGCCTCCTATCGGCAATGCTGGCATCCAGCAGCGCATCTCTTAAGGTAAACATTGTGGAGCGAACACCATTATTGCTTCTGTAGGGTAATATACTAAGCGAGTTTTGCAGAAATTTTGGCGTGATGTGATTATATTTGCATCGCAAAAGAAACTTGATCGATTCATCATATGAAACTGACGCCTGATGACATGTCACATATTTCAGAAGGACAGTGAAAGTATACCTGCCAATGTGGTGTTGCTGCTGCAGGTGTTTCAGATATGTCAAAATTGATCTGTCCCGAAGCCTCATGGTGTTACAAAAAACATTTATTGCGAAAATAGTCAGAATGAGACTCCAAAAACGTTTCAAAACGACTGCGAAAATTGCCGGTTAGCTTTCGGTGCTTAACACCTTCGTCAGACCTGAAAAAACAAGCATGTCAATTCCAAATTGTAATGCACCTGCTACGTGATGAAACACACCAATGTCTGCGTTTTAGAAGTGCCAGAAAAAGTCGAACACTCGAGAGAACGATCGAGCGCCGCTGTGAGACTAAAAATGGTCACTTTTCCCGCTCCTACCCTTAAATAGCCGCAGTGGTGTCTAGATAGTGATATTACCGTATTCTTGGAGAGTAGCGCGATACTGTAGTCATGCAATGAGCTGCAGGGTATCACCCATTTCATCTCTGCTATTTATCTCAGGTGATATTCGTCTGATTTCCAAGGCTTCAAGAATTTTCCGCTCAAGAGTGTTTCTCATTGCACGGTGTAATACCGTGACGGTGAGTTGAGGAGGTGCATCTTGTGCGTGCCGGCGGGTCCGATGTTTCGAGAAGCTGTTCAGTGGATACGATGCCGGATTCCGGAGAGCTCTTCTATGCTCATCTAAACGTTGAAAGAGAGGCCTCATCGTCTCTCCTACGTACCTCTCTCTGCATGCCTGACATTCAATGAGATAGACCGTGCCTTTTAGTTGGCATATCTTGCTACTACTACAGTACGTGCACCCTGTTCTGCCACACTTATCCTCATAAATTCTGGTTGACGTTAGCAGTTGCTTGAGGTTGGGAGGAGGGCGAAAAACAAGTTTAACTGGAAGCGATGAGTTCTTGATGACAGCATTCACTGTTTTAGCCACTCTTTCATTCAAGTATGGTAGAATCATTGGTATACCATCCAATGACGAATGCGGTCTCCATGTGTGAGGACTTTCGGTGGTATAACCGTTCTCATTCAAAATGTTCTCCACCATCAGTTCGGTGTTTTCACATCGGTGATTACAGATCCTTTGTTTTGTGGCAAGTAGATTGTGAACTACATTCGCCTTGACGTACAGTGGGTGACAACTCCTAGCGTGCACCAGGATGTTACGAGACGCTGGTTTTCTGTACCATTTCAACTGTGTAGCTCCTTGATGAATCTTCACCATTGTGTTTAGGAATGGAAGAAATCCATCAGCGTTCGGTTGTTCAACGGTGAACTGAATGTGAGCATCCTGTGAATTCAGTAGGCGAAGAGTGTCACTAAGATCTACTGCAGAGTTACCGATAATGAAGACATCGTCAATGTAGCGCCTATAAAATGTTATCCCAGATGTTATTGCTCTTCTTTCTATGCGATCCAGATAAACAACAGCGAGCAATGGCGCTACTCTCAAACCCATGGCTAGTCCTCTGCTCTGCCTGTAGTATCGTCCATCGAACTGAAAGATATTACATTTCAGTAATGCTACCAGGAGGTCTCTCATATCCGTCTCATCAAGCCCGATTGTGTATACCTCGCTTTCGTGTTGTCTCCATAGAGAAAGAAGTGCATCCACTGCATCACGTACGTTAACATTAGTGTACAGAGACACTGCGTCGAAAGCTTGCATAGGTCGATTCCTGGGAATTCGACACTGAGTAAGTGCTGCCACGAAATCTCCTGTGTTCATGATGTGGGAAGGTACATACTGTAAGAGTGGTGATAAGAGCTTAACCAGTAACCAACTGATTTTGTCAGATGGTCCACCGCAACTTGAGATAATCGGTCTCGTCTTGATGTCGTCTTCTGTGAGCTGATCAGGAGCGATATTTCCGAACTTGTGTGTTTTCACCATGGAATAGTACGTGGGCACGTTTGGTTGAAGCGTAACGAAACTTTTAGCCGTATTCGGTCCCAATTTTGAACCCAAAATCGTTCTGATCGTGGTCATTAAATGTTTCGAGACTCTGTCAAATTCGTTTCGAGAGGACTCAATGTAGGTGTCGATGTCTTGTAGAGTACTGTGAGTAACGCCTTTGTCCAAAGTTTGACTCATCACCACAAAGTCCCCGCTTTTGTCCCCGACGCTGTACCGCAAATACTGTTTTGCTGCCATCAACTTGTGAAAGCCCATCAGTTCTCGTCTGGTTAGGTTCTCTCCGAAGGTGGTAGAAGAGGCTGTCATATACACCTCCTTGATTCTTACCAGTAATGCTGTAAGGGCTGGCTCGAGAGCAGGAACAGGCCTCGGACAACGAACATTGCTTTTCGGAAAAGGCGAAGTTGAAAGTACTGTTGATAACCTATCCAGTACGGATGGTCCATTATTCTCTCGTAACCTCAAATGGTATGCAAACTTGTTGAACCCAACGTATACGGAATCCATTGTTCTCTTATCGAAAGGTTGAGATATCGCAAACGATGGTCCAAGATTCAATGTTGCCTTCATATCATTATCCACCTGATTGGTTGCAATAATTGTACACCTGTTAGTTGGTGGTATTGAATCCCATTTGATGAATGATCGGCGAATGGTGAAGATGGTGAAGATTCATCAAGGAGCTACACAGTTGAAATGGTACAGAATGGTGAAGATTCATCAAGGAGCTACACAGTTGAAATGGTACAGAAAACCAGCGTCTCGTAACATCCTGGTGCACGCTAGGAGTTGTCACCCACTGTACGTCAAGGCGAATGTAGTTCACAATCTACTTGCCACAAAACAAAGGATCTGTAATCACCGATGTGAAAACACCGAACTGATGGTGGAGAACATTTTGAATGAGAACGGTTATACCACCGAAAGTCCTCACACATGGAGACCGCATTCGTCATTGGATGGTATACCAATGATTCTACCATACTTGAATGAAAGAGTGGCTAAAACAGTGAATGCTGTCATCAAGAACTCATCGCTTCCAGTTAAACTTGTTTTTCGCCCTCCTCCCAACCTCAAGCAACTGCTAACGTCAACCAGAATTTATGAGGATAAGTGTGGCAGAACAGGGTGCACGTACTGTAGTAGTAGCAAGATATGCCAACTAAAAGGCACGGTCTATCTCATTGAATGTCAGGCATGCAGAGAGAGGTACGTAGGAGAGACGATGAGGCCTCTCTTTCAACGTTTAGATGAGCATAGAAGAGCTCTCCGGAATCCGGCATCGTATCCACTGAACAGCTTCTCGAAACATCGGACCCGCCGGCACGCACAAGATGCACCTCCTCAACTCACCGTCACGGTATTACACCGTGCAATGAGAAACACTCTTGAGCGGAAAATTCTTGAAGCCTTGGAAATCAGACGAATATCACCTGAGATAAATAGCAGAGATGAAATGGGTGATACCCTGCAGCTCATTGCATGACTACAGTATCGCGCTACTCTCCAAGAATACGGTAATATCACTATCTAGACACCACTGCGGCTATTTAAGGGTAGGAGCGGGAAAAGTGACCATTTTTAGTCTCACAGCGGCGCTCGATCGTTCTCTCGAGTGTTCGACTTTTTCTGGCACTTCTAAAACGCAGACATTGGTGTGTTTCATCACGTAGCAGGTGCACTACAATTTGGAATTGACATGCTTGTTTTTTCAGGTCTGACGAAGGTGTTAAGCACCGAAAGCTAACCGGCAATTTTCGCAGTCGTTTTGAAACGTTTTTGGAGTCTCATTCTGACTATTTTCGCAATAAATGTTTTTTGTAACACCATGAGGCTTCGGGACAGATCAATTTTGACAGTATTATTATAGTCGATATTATTTTTGTTTTTGCTAGCATTGTTGATACTTTCATTACTATTACCACTCATGTCAGAATAATCATTTTATTAATATCGGATTTATTATTATTATTCTTCTTTAGATAGTTTTTATTAGGTGGCCAGTCGTCATATGCTTATGGCCACCACTAATGTTTGCGCTTTATAAAACCTTTGAGAAGCAGTCCCTTCTCAGGCGTTCAAGGGATAGGAGCTCTCTACACGCACAGAAAAGGAAGATTTGTCCGGTTTATGCAGTTTGACACGTGACGCTACTCAATCCAAGCGGAGTGGTCCCGAGTGGAATTAAAGCAGCAGAAGGCAAGACAACTCCTCCCTCGCTGTGTAGAGAGCCCCTATACCGGCGTTCAACATTTCGATTACACCGAATATTCACAAAACTTCACCGGTAGAGTAAACGCGGAACAGTTCGTCCGATCGATAATAGCTGCTTCTCTGCGGGGCCACTTATGCAGTGCACACTCTCCATAGAGTTACGCATAGGCGGGCGGAAAAAATAACTCCGAAATGTTGGGTAATGGATGACAGGCTCGAGGCTGTGTAATTGCCCTCCATTAGTCACTGTGGCGGCGCGGCTTTTGTCGCCCGACTATGCATGGACCTTAGGTCTTCAGCATAAAGCACAGACCCGCAAAAAGGTCGCCGCCAACACTGCTTGAGAGTCTCACTCTTGCGAGAAATCCTCGCACCCGCAAAATCAGAATTTGTCTGCTCCTTAACCACTACTTACCTCAGGCTGGCCGCCGCGCTGTCCCTTATTTAATGGCCCGGCCAAAGCGCCGCTTCGCGGCGCTTTGTCCGGGAACCATAAGCCGGGGGGTTCGTGCCGCTTCGCGGCGCTCTGTCCGGAAACTTTGTGGCTTTTCTGAACAAATTAAATCTCTCACGATCAGGAAAACCCCGGCCAAAGCGCCGCTTCGCGGCGCTTTGTCCGGGAACCATAGGCTGGGGGGATCGCGCCGCTTCGCGGCGCTCTGTCCGGCAACTTTGTGGCTTTTCTGAACAAATTAAATCTCTTACGATCAGAAAAACCCCGGCCAAAGCGCCGCTCCGCGGCGCTTTGTCCGGGAACCATAAGCCGGGAGGTTCGCGCCGCTTCGCGGCGCTCTGTCCGGAAACTTTGTGGCTTTTCTGAACAAATTAAATCTCTCACGATCAGGAAAACCCCGGCCAAAGCGCCGCTTCGCGGCGCTTTGTCCAGGAGCTCCATAAACCAGGGGTTCCCGCCGCTTCGCGGCGCTCTGTCCGGAAACTTTGTGGCTTTTCTGAACAAATTAAATCTCTCACGATCAGGAAAACCCCGGCCAAAGCGCCGCTTCGCGGCGCTTTGTCCGGGAACCATAGGCTGGGGGGATTGCGCCACTTCGCGGCGCTCTGTCCGGAAACTTTGTGGCTTTTCTGAACAAATTCAATCTCTCACGATCAGGAAAACCCCGGCCAAAGCGCCGCTTCGCGGCGCTTTGTCCGGGAACCATAAGCCGGAGGGTTTGCGCCGCTTCGCGGCGCTCTGTCCGGAAACTTTGTGGCTTTTCTGAACAAACTAAATCTCTCACGATCAGGAAAACCCCGGCCAAAGCGCCGCTTCGCGGCGCTTTGTCCAGGCTCCTCGCCGGGGAGGGGGCGGGGGTTCGCGCCGCTTCGCGGCGCTCTGTCCGGAAACTTTGTGGCTTCTCTGAACAAATTAAATCTCTCACGATCAGGAAAACCCCGGCCAAAGCGCCGCTTGGCGGCGCTTTGTCCGGGAACCATAGGCCGGGGGGTTCGCGCCGCTTCGCGGCGCTCTGTCCGGAAACTTTTTGGCTTTTCTGAACAAACTAAATCTCTCACGATCAGGAAAACCCCGGCCAAAGCGCCGCTTCGCGGCGCTTTGTCCGGGAACCATAGGCCGGGGGGTTCGCGCCGTTTCGCGGCGCTCTGTCCGGAAACTTTGTGGCTTTTCTGGACAAATTAAATCTCTTACGATCAGGAAAACCCCGGCCAAAGCGCCGCTTCGCGGCGCTTTGTCCGGGAACCATAGGCTGGGGGGATTGCGCCACTTCGCGGCGCTCTGTCCGGAAACTTTGTGGCTTTTCTGAACAAATTAAATCTCTCACGATCAGGAAAACCCCGGCCAAAGCGCCGCTTCGCGGCGCTTTGTCCGGGAACCATAGGCTGGGGGGATAGCGCCACTTCGCGGCGCTCTGTCCGGAAACTTTGTGGCTTTTCTGAACAAATTAAATCTCTCACGATCAGGAAAACCACGGCCAAAGCGCCGCTTCGCGGCGCTTTGTCCGGGAACCATAAGCCGGAGGGTTTGCGCCGCTTCGCGGCGCTCTGTCCGGAAACTTTGTGGCTTTCCTGAACAAACTAAATCTCTCACGATCAGGAAAACCCCGGCCAAAGCGCCGCTTCGCGGCGCTTTGTCCGGGGCTCATAAACCGGGGTTCGCGCCGTTTCGCGGCGCTCTGTCCGAAACTTTGTGGCTTTTCTGGACAAATTAAATCTCTTACGATCAGGAAAACCCCGGCCAAAGCGCCGCTTCGCGGCGCTTTGTCCGGGAACCATAAGCTCGGGGTTCGCGCCGCTTCGCGGCGCTCTGTCCCAGAAACTTTGTGGCTTTTCTGAACAAATTAAATCTCTTACGATCAGGAAAACCCCGGCCAAGCGCCGCTTCGCGGCGCTTTGTCCAGGCTCCATCGCCGGGGGTCCCCAACCTTCCCCAAATGAGTGCACAATCGAATGGGCCTAACTCTACTTTGAAGGTTTTGGTGGACTGAAATGCACATACAGCTCAATACTGTTTCGGAGTGGTTAGAGATGTGACGAAATAGTGCTATAGTGATGGAGGCCCAGGTGGTCGTACTTTGTGCTCCGATTCTTTTATTATATGGAAGGATGCCTACCTCAGCTGTCGAAAAATTCGTTAGAATTATTGCTCTGATAGCCTCACTATACTCAAGCGACAGCTACAATGTAAGGAAATTTTTGAGGACAGATGGAAGTTGAAATTGAAACCGATTTATTTTTAGTCAAAGATAACATTCAACATTAACAGAGGTGTTCTTCAAAGACATGGTGCTGCTGATCCCCCATTCATCGTCTTGGCTTCGCAGACCTGTAAACATGCTCCTCTCACATGACCAGTATGCTGTTTAGCGAAATATGAATCCTTATCTTTTAGGTGCTACTCATACTCCTCAATGTCAGCCCGTCAAGCGGGAGCGTGGCGTTGGAGTATGAGTATCCTGACGTCAAACCGGCACGTGGCGCCCGTTCCGCCATGGCGGCGACGGCCCTTAACGACTTTTTCATCATTAGTAGTCCATCATCAATTTCGTTCTGTTTCATGATAATTGATACCAGTATTACACCTTGCTGCCATGATGGCGAACGCGTGTACAAAATTTGCTTGTTTGGATAAGTTGGGGCCCACTTTATTCGGCTCCGCCATAGCGTCGCCGCCGGAGCGTTCGGTCTCCGCAAACAGCGTGATGCGCGCAGAAAGTATTCATGCTTCAGCGCCACGCCCGCGCATCACGCGCTGGCGTTGAGGAGTACGAATAGCGCCTTAGCAGCCAACTCGGGCCTTTTTCATAGATTCTTCGACCACTAATTCATTTCGAATCCTGTGCTCCTGAAGCTTTCGAGCGAGCGCGAATCTTGTGGCGCGATTCACCAAAGTCACGTGATGTGACATTCATCATTTGAAAATTCGAGAAAATTTATCCGAAAAATATGATATTTTTTTCGAAAATTCGAAAAGATTATTTGAAAAAAAATTTTCAAATTGGTTTTCGAAAATAGTCGAAAATTTGGAATTCGAAAAATCAGTTTTTCGAAAATATTTGAGAGTCCGAAATTCGAAAAATATCATTTACGAGTTTATTCATATATTCGAAAATCCAGACATCGAAAAATACCATTTTCGAGTTTATTCGAAAATTTTGATTTTCGAATATTTTCAAAAATTTGGAATTCGAAAGAAAAAAGGATTTTCGCATTTATTCGAAAAATTGGGGTTTTTAACAGTTTTTCCAAAGTATAGAATCAACAATAACGGTTCACGATTTTCAGTTCTGCTCTAGTCAACCAAAGTACCACAACAATAGCTCAAAAAAAAAGACACGATAAAAAAGAAAACACGCGAATGGGGAGAGCAAAGTATAAGGCTAACCTTTCCACTGTGAAGGGAACGCCTGGTGCATATTGACGATGTTCGCTATATTTACAATACTGAGTGCTGAAAAAGAGGGTGTCATTGCGTGTTAGGGAACAAAACGGCAAAAAAAGTAGGAAATATCGAATGAGTAAGAGTTTCCTCATGAAGGCCTAAACAAGAAAGAACAATCAGTGAAATGAGGAATCAAATACTCCAACGAAGGAGAATTTGATGAAGGAACTAATGCCAAAGACGAGAGATATTGACCAAGAGGAAAACGGGTGTCCACGGCTGGCGCGTGAACTTTGCTCCAATCATCAGCCACTGTCTCTGAGGGCGACCAAAATCTACTCGGGAGTAGATTTTCGGAGATGGCGACCTCGTCGTCTCTCCCTCCTCTACGACACACTATTTCTCCGTCCTCTCACACAGAGAACGAGATGACGCTCTTGTGCTCCTCATGTGAACGAGAAGACCACCCGGAAATGGCTGCGAAATGTCCTCATGAGGTCGACGTAATATCGAGCTCTCGTGTAATTTTTCGATTTTCGAGCTTCTGGCACCCTAATTAACAATTCTACGAAACTGTGTCAAAAACTTTAGGTGCCGCTTAAGTGGCACGTTAAGCTCACCCCTACGTCCCGCTCTCGCCTGGTTAACTACCATCTCAGGTTGCCCCGATGACTCCGTCAGATATAAGGTCTTATCCTGAAGGTTCCGGCAGTTACGAGTCCCACAAAGACGTTTGTCGATCAGTCAAATCGGTATGATCTGAATGGCCTGTGTTGCCAAAAGGATTCCCATCGGAACTTCCTTGGATTCTTGTCGATGAGAAATGGTTCAAAATTAAGAGCTGGCGCCAGCAATACTATTCGACACAAAACCTGCAGGTTATTCATACGCATCTGAAGCTACTCTGGCTACTTGCTGCTACTCCAGAAGCGCTTTCTTCGAGGTGTAGACTGCATATCAATGGAAAACGTTATTCATTTACAGTTGTTGCACTTGATTTTGTCTTAAAGGCAGTGGTCACGATGAAAAACGTTATCGAAAAAACTACAAAAATCAGCTTAGATCGAAAGCAGCTGGAAAACTATGAAGGTAGTGCGGTGAAAAACGGGCTAGAATAAGAGTTTCTAGGGCCCAAAGATGCCAGTTCGTGCACACGTGCACAGCGCGGACGAAAAAGATCGCAGTCTCATGCCGAGCAGTCAAAAATCATCGACATTCAGAGGAAGAAACAAATGCAAATTTACCTAATAAAAACAGTTGAGCAATGAAAGAAAGCACTCCAGTGAAATATTTTTGACTCGATGTGTACATAAATCCGGGGGCTCATTGATTGAAATTCAATTTCAAGCCAGCTGATGTCCTTGATGTAAGAGGTCATCAATGCCGATGATTTGGAGAGGGCTCGTCCACCATCAAAAGACAAGAAAGTTCAGGCTTCAAATTTGGTCCAAAACAGTGGTTTTTTCGCGATTTTTTCTCATAGGCCCTACTACTTTAAATCCAGAAAAGGGTTTAGAGCGGAAAAGAAGACAAGCATATTTTATCGCGACCAATGCCTTTAAAGGCAGCATACACGCTCGTATTCGTGGTTGGGATAACAATGTGAATCGAACAGTATGGCTACCAACATGATGCCTACGCATTTTGAAGTGTCAAAAACGACCCACAATGCCGCTACATGGGTTAGAAGTTGGCCCCGCCCTGTATTTTCACGCCCCTGTATTTTCCCTTTTCCTCCAACGCAGGGTTGTTAGGCCATCTTCGCAGTCAGTGAAGTGTGTGGTTCACTTGTTAGGCATTCCACCAATAGTACCGACGGTGATGACCCAGCAACCTTGCGTTGCAGGAAAAGGGCTAATACAGGGGGGGTGAAAATACAGGGCGGGGCCAGCTTCTAGAATAGGACTTCTCCGATTTTTTTTCTGAAGTAGAGCAGAGCGGTGACGCGTCTCTTTGCAATACTCTACATATTTGTTCGCCGAATCATATTTCTGAAAGTTGGGCTCCGCAGAAAAGGTCAAGGATTTGGCATTGCTCCTAAATGTTGTGAAATTGTTTTATTGGATTTGGCTCTCAACTTGATTTTTCAAATGTAGTGAAATTGTCGAATCGATTTGGCTTTTGTTGGTATATGCAGACAACATAATCATTAAGTGTATTGAAATTGTTGCAAACGGATTTGGCAGGAGCTCTATCAATTATCACAGTCAAATCACGCGTCAGAAGGGGTTTTCCTTGGAGCGCATATTGAATCGAATGAGAACAGGAATAAACCTAGCAGCAAAAACGTTTCTATACAATGCGAACCGTGAAAGCGTTGAGGACACGAAGACATAGAGTCAGTAGCGAGTAAATTGCGTTAGATTTCGTTTTCATGATTTTTATCTCATCGGTGAGGGAAGAGGGAAGGTCTAGTACCTAAGTGGGAGCTACACTGAAAGGGCAGAATAGCATTCGGAAACCGTAATTCTAGCCCATAAGGCCACGTTTCGTTCAGCATTGTTGACTGAGGTTTATTATTTTTCCTTTTGTCTTCATTCGCTCGCCAGAGGACCTTCTGACGCGTGATTTGACTGTGATAATTGATAGAGCTCCTGCCAAATCCGTTTGCAACAATTTCACTACATTTAATGATTATGTTATCTGCATATAGTATCATCACAGCCAAATCAATTCGACAATTTCACTACATTTGAAAAATCAAGTTGAGAGCCAAATCCAATAAAACAATTTCACAACATTTAGGAGCAATGCCAAATCCTTGACCTTTTCTGCGGAGCCCAACTTTCAGAAATTTCACAACTTTTTACAAGGGTTTCCCTTCTACAATATCGTCGAGCTCCAGAAGTCAAGTTGTTTTTTTTTCGAAAACATAGGGGTAGAAATGAAGAAACGACCGCTCCGCTGCTAAGACTGCAAGATAATTATTGCAACGCGGCTTCCTACAAATAGATGCAAGGCATATACTTTTTGAATTTAAAAGTCGAAAAATGAAGAAATGAGTTTCAAAATGACCCACTTGTACAGGTTCTAGGCACTCTTCTAGACGGGGGGGGGGCACGCACCTCTCAAGACAGAAATGAAATGAACGGCCCATTGGTGAGGCTACCAGTCGAAGTATTTCCGTAGAGCTCTAATAAAAACAATGATTGATAGCGCAGTATCAGGCCTCTTTTATCAGAGTTTTCCATCATTTCTATGAGTTTTTGCGTAGCTTGGCCCCTCTAGTGAAAGAAAATGTTGAAGGGGCCCATGAAAAACCTTCATTTGTAAAGAAAAGTCAATCGGAACACATTGTAAATACGAATTTGAATTTCGCGCCAAAATCATTTTCGGAGTTTTTCTGCATGTGGAGTTCGTGCCGTAACTATTTTTCCTGTTATCTTACTGTCGCACCAACATTCTAGGAAAAAGGGCTAGATGACTGGTGAGAATTGGTGGCGGATATTAACCTCATCGTCCAACGTTTTTGACTCGCCAAAGTTTACCAGTGTGGTCTACCGGGCTCAATCATGAAATTGAGCCTGAAAAATGGAAATTGATTTCCAGCGCGAACGATAGTTAAGTGCGCCAGAAGAGGACTACCGTAATCTCAGGAATGATGTTATTCGGCTCTCGTAAACAAATTTGATGATACCCAATTGATCAATGATAAAGTATAAAAGAAGTGAAGAGCGGTGTGTCTTGATTCACACACCGTCCTTCTCTAGGGGTCAGCAGTTGAGGATCTGCCTGGACTAAAAAGCAGGAAAACATCACCACCTGTAGGGAAGATGAAGCGAATTCGGAGTCAGAACTTAGAAAATTTTAGAGCCAACTCGAGTGAGATTACGGTAGCCCTGTTCTGGCGGACTTAACTATCGTTCTTGTAGATTCGGAGGCCTGGCTTGCATACGGTGTCCTGAACATTGAACTGAGGTCCTGCACACCCCTACTGAGATCCAGCACACATTCCATGAAGTCCTGCTCATCCTTACAGTGGTCTTGCACACGTTTCATGATGTCCTGCACACTCCTACTGATGTCCTGCACACATTCCACGAAGTTCTGATCATCCTTACAGGGGTCTTGCACACGTTTCATGATGTCCTGCACACATTCCATGATGTCCTGCACACCCCTATTGGGGTCCTGCACACGCTTCATGATGTCCTGCACACTCCTACTGATGTCCTGCACACATTCCACGAAGTTCTGATCATCCTTACAGGGGTCTTGCACACGTTTCATGATGTCCTGCACACTCCTACTAAGGTCCTGCACACATTCCATGATGTCCTGCACACCCCTATTGGGGTCCTGCACACGCTTCATGATGTCCTGCACACTCCTACTGATGTCCTGCACACATTCCACGAAGTTCTGATCATCCTTACAGGGGTCTTGCACACGTTTCATGATGTCCTGCACACTCCTACTAAGGTCCTGCACACATTCCATGATGTCCTGCACACCCCTATTGGGGTCCTGCACACGTTCTATGATGTCCTGTGTAATTTTACTAGGTCCTACACACATTCCATGACGTCCTGCTCAACCCTACTGAGGTCCTGCACACGCTTCATGATGTCCTGCACACTCCTACTGATGTCCTGCACACATTCCATGAAGTCCTGCTCATCCTTACAGGGGTCTTGCACATGTTTCATGATGTCCTGCACACTCCTACTAAGGTCCTGCACACATTCTATGACGTCCTGCACACCCCTACTGGGGTCCTGCACAGGTCCCATGATGTCCTGTACACTCCTACTAATGTTCTGCACACATTCTACGATGTCCTGCACACCCCTACTGGGGTCCTACACAGGTTCCATGATGTCCTGCACACTCCTACTGGGGTCCTGCACAGGTCCCATGATGTCCTGCACACTCCTACTAAGGTCCTGCACACTCCTACTGAGGTCCTGCACACATTCTACGACGTCCTGCACACCCCTACTGGGGTCCTGCACAGGTTCCATGATATCCTGCGCACTCCTACTGAGGTCCTATACAGGTCCCATAATGTCATGCACACTCCTACTGAGGTCCTGCACACCCCTACTGGTGTCCTGCACAGGTCCCATGATGTCCTGCACACTCCTACTAAGGTCCTGCACACTCCCACTGAGGTCCTGCACACATTCTACGACGTCCTGCACACCCTTACTGGGGTCCTGCACAGGTCCCAAAATGTCCTGCACACTCCTACTGAGGTCCTGCACACCCCTACTGGGGTCCTGCACAGGTCCCATGATGTCCTGCACACTCCTACTAAGGTCCTGCACACTCCTACTGAGGTCCTGCACACATTCTACGACGTCCTGCACACCCCTACTGGGGTCCTGCACAGGTCCCATGATGTCCTGCACACTCCTACTAAGGTCCTGCACACTCCTACTGAGGTCCTGCACACATTCTACGGCGTCCTGCACACCCCTACTGAGGGGGTGCTGTAGTTCCACGACGTCCTGCATACTCCTACTGCGGTCTCGCATAGTCAACCGACACTTCAGCACACCCTGCGACGACTTCTTATCTTTGGTGCGCATGGTACAAACACGCGCCACGCTCAAAAACAACCCTTCCGCATAGCGTCCTGTTCCAAGCCGGACGTTTAGAGTACACCACCCTAGAGAGCAAGGTATTTATATGGAGTCTCTAAGAAAACAATGACTGATAACGAAAAACCCGTCATTTTTATAAACTAATCTTGAGAGGCCGGTTTCCGAGTTTCAAACGCCCGTTAGGGGCCCAGAAGTCATTATGGTGAGTTCTGACAATTATTTTCGTCATTCCCGTGGTCTATTACATCTAGTCACAAATTTTCGAGCGATTTGGTCCACGCCTTCCAAAAAAATGGTTTTCGACGGACGGAGGTGGAGGCGGAGGCGGAGGCGGAGGCGGAGGCGGTGGTGGAGAACGTTTTTGCGTACTTTGAGAGGTCATAACCTTAGAAAGCGGGGACCAGTTGGGATGAAAAGTTGCACACATATGTAATTTCTTGCAGCGCGTCGAATAGTGTACAGCTCATACCTCTGTTGACGGTATGAATAGGTGATCTCATTGTAGGGCATCCGCGCGGGAAGAGATCAAAGCCAAATCCTGGTGAGCGCTTCGCGCTCACCACAATTTAAAGGCAGTGTTCACGATGATTCTCGTTTCCAAGTTTTCCACTCAAAACGATGCGTTGGCAACCAAGTGTTACCAAAATCACGAAGAAACGGCGAGAAACGCATTAATTGGTCTTATCTCAGTGACATTATTCTATTGCCTGGACTAGTTGTCTGGTTGGATGAACATGTTCACGGTGGTTTTCACCGGTAAAAATGGGACCAATCGAAAATGGAAGAATATTTTGGGCAGAACAGTATTAGTAAGGGCCCGAAGGAAAGAACGGAGCAACACAGAATGGATAATTGCAGAAGACGGGTCCACAAAAGATTTCATTGTCACAACGAAAAGTTCCATTGATACTTAGGAGGCGTGCTGATACTTGAGAATTTCGTGCCCTTCTGGTGCGTTTTTCTCGGTTTCTTCGTCATTTCAGTTCTACTCGGGGGCCAAACAATCTATTTAGCGATTAATCTCAAAATCGAAGATTATCGTGAACACTGCCTTTAATATTTAGCTGAGAAACTCATGAGCAAGCAAAGAACTGCAATCCTTCCGAACTTCATGAAAATTTATGAATCACAGCTATGAAGATATTTGTATGTATATCTATGGTGCAGACTAGCACAGAAAAGAAACACCAAAATTTGCATACCTTCTACAGGTTTCGGTACGACACCGCTAGAGTACAAATCAACGTATATGTATACCTAATTTTTGAATACTCACACTCAGTTTCTTATGCTTATAGGCAGCGTTCATGGTGATCATCCTCGTTGACCTTCCACAGTGAAATGATAGGCGAGAAGGATCCTAGGCTTCCAGTGTCGAAAGAACGATAGAAAACGAGCCAGGAGCGGCAAAATCACGGCTTCAAAAAAGCGTTTTAGTGCCCCGGACACGCCTGGTGCCCCAGATCCGTCCCCTTGGAATGAACACATGAAGACTCAGATTACAGGAAGAATCAAGTCAAGGAAGTGCTGATAAGTGAGCTGATCGCTTCATTGCACTGATTGGTATCATCCTTCTAGCGGTCAATTCCTCCACGCTCAAAAATCAACGTAAACAAGGGAAAGCCTATTTGTGCTCAGAAACGCGTCTTTAGTTTCCTTTTTATGCATGCCTTGCTATATAGGGCACTAGACCTTGCGTAAGCCGTGGAAATATCGCAAAAGTGAAATTTATCGCGAACACTGCCTTTAACTACTTTTTCTCTTGTAGCGGAGTAGTCAACCCGTCGACGAGAGTATGTTCCCTAGTGGTATGACAAAAACTTTGTCGGAGCTGCAGGGGGGGGGGGGTCGATAAAACGGTTTGCACTGACGTCAAAACTTCGGGCACCCTAACTTGGGAATCATTTTCCCGGTGTAGTACGCGTTAGCACAAATTTGGTGCACGCATTTTGTTAGGTATACTTTGTCGCTGTCATGAGCGACAGTCATGACATTTCGTACAAATCGTGGTGGGACCAGCATCGGAGCAACGGCACTGGCCGTTGTGGGAACAGCCGTCTTGTTCCCGTCGCAGCGACGTGTCGCGGAGGGCTGACATACTGCAAAAAAGCCGATGTGTGTCGTCGCCACTGTCGCTGTAGCTGTGCAGCGCACTGCGACAGCGACAGATCTAAAGGGCGGGACCTCCGCGACATGTGGTCGCTATCACTGGGCAGGGCGACGCTACCGCATGTCGCTAAAGTATACGACGGGCCTAAGGGGCCGAATAGACTCCCGCCGCCGAAAGGCGCGGCCGAGAAAGGAGCGGCGCGGCTCTCGCCGCCGCCGATCTTCAGATGCTATGAACAGGCCGCGGCAAACTAGAGCGGCGACGCGCTTTTGCGTACTGCGTACAGGGCTATGCACCTGACATCTAATTATCAAATTAACCGGTTGTGATATTCAGATTGGCCATGTTGGAGCTCTATTTAACTTCACGGCGTCTTGAGTCATGTGCTGTATTTCACAAAAGAAAATAATATATTAGTTTTTAACAAGGAATAGTTGGCAGACAGAGCTACTCTGAAAGATGAGGAATCTCCCCTGAAAATGGATCCTGTGATCGATGTTCACCCCTTACATTTTCTTGTATTTATTTTTAGAGTTATATGACATTTTAACCTTTTACCTTACGCATTCGTTGGATCTGGGACCGAATCGAGAAATTATTCGAATACTATTCGGAAAATAAATCAATGAATAGAAAATGAAATGAATAGAATAGAATATTCTATTCATTTAAGAACCTCAACTTCTATTTTTCAATGGGATCCATTCGGGGATTTGGAATTTTGGTTTCCTCGGATGTTCGGTTCATTCAGCAAAATGAATTATTTCTTTTATCGAGTGATAGATTCTTTCGGAATACTGCATTTACCGGTTTTTGGATATTTGATTCATTCGAGATTTCGCATTAACCGGTTCTTCGAATATTTGCTTTATTCGGGAAACCGAATTATTCAGTTTTCCGAATATTCAGAAAATTTTGGTAACGGCATTCAAATACTATCTGCCAGTGAAAAAATAGGTGAATATTCGTTAACTATTCGGGAATAATTCGAAAGTTCGATTTTTGTTTGGATAAACGGACCAATTTTCCGAATATTGGAATCGAATATTCATACATTTGTCGTATTCTTGAAAGACGGTATTCGCATTATTAACTCAATCGAAGCCTAGCGTCTAATATCCACGTTTTTTACTCAATGTTACTTATCGTGGCAACCTTACCTTTTCGATAATTAATTACTCACGGAAGACCTGCTTTTATTCACAGAAGTTTTCAAATGGAAATATAGAAGGACGTTGTTGAGAAAATACGTGAGAATTTTCGGTTTTCCAGGTTTGGTGAAAATTTAGCCCTTGAATTGGTGCTGAAATTCTTAAAACTCTTCAAAAATCATGTTTCACGAGCCCAAAACCCTACGACTAGGAGTGACCTCGATGTAGACGCCGCCTGGCCACGCGGCAGCCTCCGGCTGCGGTCGCTGCATGATTCTGCCCTGACCTAGTCTAATCGACCCGCAACGCCGCCTCCCGGTGCCGCGTGATCGATAAGGCTCTACGCCCTTTTCGTACTTTTGCCGCCGCTGCAAATGCCGCTGTTGGAGCTACGGCGAGGAAGGTGGTTGATCAGAAAAACAGACACATAGTTTGCTCTGGCAACTAGGTCTGGTCATACCCTTGTTAGTATTCCAAATAGCTGGTTCTGCCGTAGCTCAAAAAAGCAGCAGCACCGATCAGAGTCCCGCCGCTGAAATGCAAAGGAGGGGAATCGATAGTTCGGAGCCGCATGACTCCTCCATTGCATGCTACCGCGCCTTTCAGCGGCGGGACTCTAATCGAACCCAAAGGGGTCGTTTACAGCGGCGCTCCTCTAGGGGGTCGTTTATACTTCCACCGCACAGCGGCGCGGCGAAGTACTATCCTACGATATTGATCACGGGGCGCCGCACGATCAATATTATAGAATTGCACTTTGCCGCGCCGCTCGGCGACGGAACTATAAACCATCCCTAATATTGGTCGTGCGGCGCGGGGTGATCAATATCATAGAAATGCACTTCGCCGAGCCGCTCGGGGGCGGAAGTATAAACGTCCCCTAACATGCGTGCATCAAGTTCACTCCAAAGTGAACTACACTGGCAAGAATGTGCCAAAAGTCCCAGCGATTGCTGCTCAGTGAAAGTGATTTCTGCTTTCGGGTGTAAATCCACCTTGTTGAGCGGTCAAATGACCCTGCAGAAAAAACCTGGGAATGAAAAAGGCGCCGCAAAAGAAAAAAACAGGCGCATATGGATCACGGCATTAAACAGTCGGCTTCTTTTGCTCTAAGAAAAACTATGCAAACAAATCTTTCTTCCATCTCCTCCACATTCGCATACCGGAAGAAATTTGAATGAAAACATTCTTCATCACTATTAATCGCAATTAGTCACAAGCGGCGGGGGGATGCGGGGCCTTCATAATGTTGATGGGGCGAAATAGTGAGGTACCATATTTTGAAAAAAAAGCAAGAGCTTGCGCGCGGAACGTCAATATCTTCGGGACATCTGGGGAAGACAACGGGAGCGAGCCCAACTCAGATTTTTTTCAAGTTTCTTGCGAATTTACACGAGCCAATCATGCTACTTGTGTCTAATCCGAAAAAGATAAGTTTCCCCATACTAACAAGTACCTTAGATGAGGATGTAGTAATACTTACGCGTGCTGATGCTCCCATCTGTGAAGTTGACCCTATGCTGAAGAACAAAACGAACCGGCGCCATCTACGAGGAGTTAAAGACACGTTGCCGACCTGGGGCGGCATGCATGAACGCTGCGAAGAAGGTCAGGGAGCTGCTCCGCGTCTTATGCGCGCAGCGTCGAGCCACGGGACGGCCCGAAGTGCATGGCGTATAATAGTGTCACGCGGACGTAAATGGAATCGGGAAACTCTACGCGCGCTCTTTCTTTCATCTCAGTCGCGGTTGTTTCCATTTCTTGAGATTCACGGATTGCACACGGATCACAGTGCGAGGGCTGGGCCCGTAGTAAGCCCTCAGTCCGGCTGATTAAATCATCCGGACTGTTCACCTGACAGCCGGCTGTAAGCATGCGAACACGCACGTTGAAGGATAGCAGGCGAGGGCAATACCTGGGCGGTTCTATAATTGAGACAGAAATCAGATAGACTAGACAAATCAGAAGGAAAGCGAATTAGCATTGCAATATCAGCCCAAGTCGTAAGTTACAAAATAGCAACATACGACTTGAGCCGAAATTTGGTAACAGACGCAAAGTTGAAACACACGAAATTCAAATCTTTCCACGACGTCAGCAGGACGTCGTGGAAGTCTGTAGGATTTCAGATGACGTCGAAAGGACGTCGTGGAAGTCTGTAGGACTTCAGATGACGTCGTCAGGACGTCGTGGAAGTCTGTAGGACTTCCGATGACGTCGTCAGCACGTCGTGGAAATCTGTAGGACTCCAGATGATGTCGTCAGGACGTTGTGGAAAGCTGTTAGGGCTACAGTTGACGTCAGCAGCACGTCGTTGAAATCGGTAGGACTTCCGATGACGCCGTCAGGACTTCGTTGAAATCGGTAGGACTTCACATGACGTCGCCAGGATGCCGTAGAAAGTAGGTAGGGCTCCAGATGGCGTCGTTAGGACTTCAATAAGGGGATCACGCGTACGCTGGTTGCGATAGTCGGTGAAGTAATCGCGTCTAGAGTGACGCCTATCGCAGCGTCGCGGCCTTTCGGGAACTGTCGAGGAAGAAGCAAGCATCTTCTGTTGTCGACTGGATTTTTTTCGTAGCTATAAATATGGTTATGTCTGCACTCGCTCGCGTAGGTATGTGTATACGCGTGCGTGTTAGTGTATGTGTGCATGCGCACGCGATGCTAAGTGCGCGTGTGCAAATGTGAATAAGCGCGCGCGTGCACGCGCGTTTGTGCGAGCTGGTATCTATGCGCAACTGCTCTCGTGAATGCGCGCAAGATGTGTCTGTGTGTGCTCGCATGGGTGGGTTTATTTGAAGGCGGGTAATTTCATGCGCATCTACATACGCATATGTATGTGCATAAGCGCGCGCATGTGAAAGTTGACAAGGATCACATCAATACCTGGTGTACTTAGTGTGCGTTGGCGCAACTGTAACATATACACACCGAGCATGCGCCAGCGCACAATAAAGAGTACAAAGTAACAGTGCGATCCCTGCTGACCGTACCTAAACAGTACCTAATAGTGCGCGTGAGTATGCGCGCGTGTTTGCGAATATGAATGTGATTACGCGGTCGCGTCACTGCATAGGCGGTGTCTGCGCAATCATCCGAGCATAAGCATGCGTTCTCGTGCGCAGAACCGAGCGTCCGTCTGTGTACCTATGAATACGTGCGCGTGTTCTCGTGAACGGAAGTGAGGATTGTGGTCGCGTACATATGAATGCGTACGTGTGTGTGCATTTAATCACTGCTTGCATGAATGCAAATGTGTACACATAAGTACGCAAGGATGTCTTCGTTTTTGTGTACGCGTATGAGCCACTGTACATGCGCGCATGAGCACCGTAGATCCCCGTGGGTTTCGGTGTTTTAGTATACGAGGCAGATGTGCGCTTATTAACATACTGGCACATGTGTCCGTGAGCGTATACACACGCAGACGCGTGCATGCGTTTCCGCGTTTGGGCGTCAGTGTGTGTGTGGTGCGGGCATGCGGGTGAGTGTGCACCGATATGGCGGCGTTCACACATGCGCTACGCGTTACCGCAACCATGCATATCAGTCATATCGCTTTTTGCAAAAGTGGGTGAAAAACATTCCATAGCGTGGCCAGTCGCGCGAAGCTGGACATGGCTCCAAGCGCGGATAGGTCCGCGCGTGCTTTTGCTGGAAGAAGCGTAGAAGCGTGCGTACATGCGTTTTCTGTGCCACTTTTTGATAATTTCAAGAGGTGAGTAGTTTAAGGAGAATCTTGTAGTATATGTCTGATAATTCAATGGAGTATAGTAAACCAAAAATCACGGAAAACTCTTAAGTTGATTTTCAGAAATCAAAGATAATTGCACGTTAACCAGAAATTAATGGGAATTTTCTGGGACGGTAGTAATCCTTGCGAAACTAACGAGTTTAATGTTGCGAGCTAGCGTTCCAAACTCGCAGAATGAACTGATTGAAACCGGGACCATACACGCATCGTCATGCGAGGTGTTGAGTTTCCTTGCGAAACTCTGTTACTTCAAGTGGAATTGAACCCGCAGTGCCAGAGTCATAGCGGCGATCACTGGCGTTGCACAAAGATCGCACTGACGGACCGTGATGCTACTAGCTAGCTCACATAGCAAACACAGCATTGTGAATTTGGCCACTGCAGAGATTCAGACTATGTAGTAGCTAATGTTATAGTAAATCTAATGACTTGACTTAATCGGTTGGCTTTCGCCTGACGCGGTCATTCCGCATCTTCACCGAGGTGTGCCGTCCTAGTAGTCAGCCGTGTCCATTTTTCACGGTCTTCAGCCACAATTTGAACACATTCCATCCAGCTGTCACTATTCCATTTCCTGCGAAACGAAACATCGCGCCTGAACTGTCTTTCGATGCCGAGTGACTTCAAATCCTCTTTAACCACATCCGTCCAGAACTTTCGCCTACGCCCAGGTGGCCGTTTCCAGACAGGATTTGGAAGCATTTTTAAAGCGTGTTGTACGAGACGATCCGGCGTTCTTCTTAGTATATGCCCGAGCAGTCGAAGTCGACTTTCCATTGCTGCTTGAGATGGCGTTAGGAGATGCTGGCACCTCCCTCGTGTCAAGCGTTGATGTACTGCGTCGATTTCCTTGTAAAGGTCTTCGTTATAGCATACACGCGGCCAGAAATATCCAAGCAAACGCCTAAAAAGCTTCCTCTCCGTGCAATCCAACCTTTCCATCTGCGTTTTCGGTGCTGCCCACGTCTCCGATCCGTACATCATGATAGGGCGAATGGCGGATAGGTAGACGCGCAACTTGACTTCCTTCGCGATGGTGGTAGACCACAAACACTTGGTTAGAGAATTGAATGCAGACGTAGCTTTCGCACATCGTTGTCGAATATCCGCTGCATAACTACCATCGTTCTTCAGCAAACAGCCCAAATAACAGAAATCGTCCACCAGTTCGATACGTTGTCCGTCCACACAAACTCCAGTTGAAGGCCTCTGAGAGACCCACATCTGCTTGCATTTGTCGGGACGAAGACGAAGTCCATAGGCTGCGGCATACTTCGAAACGAGGTTCACAATCCTTTGCAGTTTTGCGTTGTTTTCAGCGAATAACACAATGTCGTCGGCGTACTCCAGGTCGACAAGGAGCGTCCTGATGGTGTTAGGATCACATCCGCAGGAAACTGTTCTGCAACTCTACGCATGATGTCATCAACGGCGAAGTTGAAAAGAAAAGGTCCTGCAACGGCTCATGTGCCTTACTCCTGTTTTCACCTCAGCTGACGTAAATCCGACAGGTGTACGAACTGCTGCTGTTGTTCCTTTGTTCATGTCCTCGATTAACCGAACATACTTTTCCGGGACTCCATCTGCTCGCAGAGCATTGAGCAATCGATCACGATGAGGGGAGAGTCGAACGCGGCTTCAAAGTCCAAAAAAGCAAGCTGTAATGGCTTCGGAAAACCGCTGCCACGATTCAATTACTCTTCTCACGACGAACACTTGGTCGATGGTCGATCTTCCAGGTCGAAAACCGGCTTGCTCATCTCGGTCGTTCCTTCACGATGTTTGATAAGTCGTAAATTAAAGTAAATCTAATGCTAATCCAATTGCTAATGTTAATCCAATTGCTGAAAAGTAGCAATTGGATTGGTAGTATCAGAAAGGAGATTATGTGGCGACATCCGACATAGACAAGGCCAACATATTAGCAGATAAATTTTGCGAAGTTTTTCTTGACGACAATGGGCATATTCCAACTTTCAGTCCGAAAGTTTCTGAGCCCATGAGCGCATTTCCATGGTTCCATGAATCTTCCCTTTTGATATCATAAAAAAAGTGGCCAAACTCTTCTTCCTTGACACCTGATTACATCCCTACTTCCTTTCTAAAAAAACATTGCTCATGTTATAGTTAGCCCTCTGTGCTATATTTGTAATCAATCTCTATTAATGGTCTCTGAAATCCCATCTCGGTGCGAAGCATTCCTTACTATGACCACCATGTGCTTAAGAAAGCCCCGCGAGTGATAAGGAAATTATCGTCCAGTCAGCATGCTACTTCGTTCCTTTGTAGGGCGTTCAGGAAGAGGGTTATCAAGGCTAATCTATTTGAATACCTACAGAATAACAATGCTGATCTCAGGGCTGCCAGCATGGGATTTGTACCTTGCCGGTCGGCAGAGACCAACATGCTGGAGTGCATAAATGACTGGACCAATAGTCTCCTACGATTTGAGAGAAAGGCAAATGATGTAGTATACTTTGACTTTTTCGAAGGCATTTGACCAGAGTTGGTCATGTCAAGATTATTGCACAAGTTATCTCCAACTGAAAGTACATCCAATAATTTGCAAATGGCTCGGAGAGTTTTTGACTGGTAGAACGTTCCAGGATTCAAGAGTAGGGTCAAGAATTCTCATCTTGTAGGAATGTCACAAGTGGTGTACCGCAAGGTGGTGTGTGCTTTCGCCTCTATTGTTTATGATATACACCTCAGGCACTCTCTCAAACAGTGGAGGCCTAACGTTTGCTATGAAAACAATCTCGCTGATGAAAAATAAGAATTTCACCGAGAAGTAGTTAACTGTGAAGATAGGAGAGCTGCTCTGCAGCAATGCAATCAACCAAGTGATGATATGGTCCCGTTTGTGGGAACTTCCCCTTGCCCTGAGAAAGACCACGCAGTCATAGAGGCTAGGGAATTTTTGACGAGGTTTGTGACTATTGTAATGTGATGATGCAGTGCATCTCCAGTGGTTCGGTCTGCTTATCAAGGATCTAGGTTTCTACTATAATGATGAGCTGGATTTCTCAGAACACCTTAGAATAATAAGTAGAAAAGCGCATGCGCGCACCTTTTCAAATATTCAAAGCGTTGTCTACTGCAAAAAACAAGAAAAATTTTGCTGAAAGCCCTCTCTACATAAAATCTATGTCAGGCCAATACTTGGAAACAGGAACAGCAGTCTTCTGTAATTACAAAAAGAAGGACATTCTGCCTTTGGTTGAAAAAGCTCAGAACAATTTCACGAAGAAAGCTGCTAATTCGCTCTCGGGGTTTCTTCTATTCAGAAATCCACTAATTGTGCGAGGATGAGAGAATAGTTTATTGAGACTGGTCAGTTTAGAATCAATCTACGTCAATGTAAACTGAGAGATGTGTGCATGGCATTCAAAGGAAATGATATCCAGAGTCGTGATAGTTGATTTTTCACTGTTCTTCACTCTTTCCAAAAATCACGGACACGAGGCGATTCCAAAAAAGTTTTCGTATCGTAAACCAAGATCGAACATTGGGGAGCCTTTATTTTTACTTGTCAGGCGGGCTCCGCGCACTGTCGCCTTAAGACATGGAATACAACCTATCCCTCCCGTCTTAGCACAGTTCAAGCGTTTAGCTAAGGCCAAGATTCTTTGAATAAAATTGCGGTTGACAGTAATATTTTTTCTTCTCTCTCTTCAGTTATCTTTTTTCACGTTTGTCTTAAACAACGTAATAAAAATTATTATTAGTATTATTATTATACTTTGAACGTAAAAACGATAGAGGAATGACGCAATTAAAATTAATCACTCGAGGTGTATTTCATAGAAGTGGCTGGTCCAGCGGAATGGAAAAACTCGTTTCCTACATATAGTCATATGTATATCTGATTTCGTTTGTAACTTTGTTCGTTCGTCTGAACGATCGCAGGAGCAGAAACTTTTTCCTTTTTGTTGGTTCGAACAAAAAACGTTTGTTTTTCGCCTATCTACAGGAAATTGTTTGAAATAAGCTTTTTCATCCTATTCTTTGATTTTAGGAAATCGTTTTCTAAAATTGAAAAACGAAATCCTGGTCCGACTGTTGAAAACCACTGCAGCTCGAAGGTAATCGCTGCTGGGACCACGGGTTCTCAACCCTCAAAAATTGGAGAATGTTTTACACTGAGGTTGGATTTGTGCCCACGCGAAGTTCAACCCCCTTAAAAAATGGTGAATTTCTCTATCAGTGTGATAGATCTCCCACATACGCACGTAATATCTACGGCCTTTACTGAGACCAAAAACTCTGTTTTAAGTGTCTCAAAAGTTGTATTGCTCGTTGCATTGCACGCTCCAACAAACGGTGATCTATGTGCAAGGACTCTCAGTCAATCAGCAATCTAATCTACTCAGATACAGACAGCACACTTCCCGCAGTACCATTAGCTGACGTCCCGTAACCCCTCCTGCGTGAAGGCCAATAGTTCGGTTGCCAGGGAAGTCGGCAGCGCTGTTTCTGTTTACTGCCCGTACACGTTGAACACGCACTCTGCGGCCCTTCTGCCATCGCCTTACGGCTAATCTGTTGACTGAAGAGAAAGGCAATCCAAAAGCAGTTTGCGGCACGACTTGAAAATTACCCTTTAGATAAAGGTCTGTGGGAACAAAATTTCAAAAATCCCCTTCTGGGCTCTTCATCTTGAGCTGCTTCTGACCAAGTAAGCAGTAAGCTTACACAGGGTTGCTTACTTCACTCACTAGCCCTTGCAGTCTTTTTCATCCGCAGATGCCATCAACAAGACAATGGCTCACCTGCTCGGAAAGCCAGCGTCGCACTACAGCGAGGGTTTCCTGGGAAGAGATCCTTCAACACAGCGTTCTCTTCGCTCAGCAATCGTCCACTGGCTCCACTCTAGTGGGTGGTGCAAATGGCGATATCAAAGTGAAATCGATGAGTGAGTGTTAGTTGACCCCAGGAATAGCCGATCTGCTCCGCCGACCACTCCGCGGCAAAAGACTGGAAAACCTCTCTCTGCGCGGGAAGAGAGGAGCTGTGCCTCTGCGCGGAAAGTGGGAGCCACGCCCCACAAAATTGGGGCCGCGCGAAGTCGACTACAACCGACTTGGCCGGCAGAAGTGGGCTTTGTTTTCATCTGAGCACGGAGGTGCCGATGTGCGGCCAGAATGACCGAGCGCAGCGACTACCGCCAGCCGGCTGTCGACAGCTTACTGGCTGTTCGACGACCCTGCATGATCGACGAAAAAGTCCTCCGCACCCCTTTTTCTCCCCCAAACTGGCAGTGTCTCGCGCTCCACCGTCACAGGCAAGAGCTGTTTCTCATTTCTCTGCCCACCTGGAGAAGAGGCAGAGACTGCTGCCAGTTCCAGCCACCTCGGGAGGGTGCCCGGAAACCATGAGACAAACCCAAATGAGCTCTATAGAACGGAGCACAGGATAGGGAGCGTTTGACAATTTTGCACCAGATTTGGGATATAGGTCATTCTGAGGCGGTGAATCCCTATGGATAAGGTTTGAAGTCTGTCTATTGCCATATCGCCTCAAAATCGGCTCTTTCTTTTCTGAGGTCGAAACATGCAGAACACCTGCATGTTTCGGATCTTTTGAAACTCGGAGTTTCGGAGGGATTTCACTGCCACCCCAGAAATTCTGGTACGTTTCGGACCTTAGACAGTCAGCGCACTCTGTAGCGAAAGGTGAATATGATGAGTTCTCTGCGAAAATCAAGCTCCTGGCGGGCTCCAACCCTGAATTCGTCGCATGAGTCCGGCATCAATATGTCTGGGCCACATTGCCCTCGGGATAGTTGCTACGAGCTACAGCCAGCCTGGTGCCGCCAATCATTTTCACTCGGCTGACTTGGGTTTACCACTCAGACAGCCGGGGCTTAGTACGTTGGCATCAATACCGCCAGTACGCCAGGGCAAACCTGGCGTACTAACGCCTTCGCGCCGTGCAGGAGCTGCTGGTTACGGCAGCATATCCCGCCAACGTATGCTGGCGTACTAACGCCCATTATCGACAGAATTTGAACTGTCACCCTCCTAGCCGGAGTTGGGTATAATCCTTGTCACGGCCAGCAGCAGTGAGGCCATCCTCGCAGCGGTCCGGGCAGCAAGGATATCATCTTCGCTACGGTCCACAACGAGGAGGCTTCCTCGCGATGGATCAGCGGGATGATCCACTCAGCGTTCAAAATTAACGTCCGGAAAGTGACACAAGGTCACCTCTTCGGACTGGCCTCAAACGGCCAAGTGCCCCCTCAGCGAGACTGGGGCTGCCTTTATATACCCGCCGCCGTCGTACAAGAGGATGC